>PVKA01040047.1:0-19033 GCA_004027165.1 Ctenomys sociabilis | reverse complement strand
ATATATATATATATATTATCTATATAAATATATATATTCTACATATTATCTATATATAATTGCCAAATATATGGCAGTTATTTTAAAAATTATTTTAAAAAGAATAAAAACTAATCAAAATATTAGAAAGGATATAGAATCCTACTAAACAAGATTATAGGAATTGAACAATTGTTATATTCCTTTTTTAAAAAAATTATGTATTTGGTACAAGATCCCACTCCACAGCTGGGACTCAGACCGATCCTCCTGTTTGCAGCCTCCCCAGTGCTGGGGCTGTATAGCGACCCTTGCTGAGTTGCTAGTTCTGTGCACCCAAGGGCGGGATTGGCACGGCATGACATACCAAGTATATTGCATATTATTGTCTTCAAGTGAATTTTTCAGATTACCAAATATAAGCATGCAAAACTGATGAAAAATATTAAAAAGAAGAAAAAAATTAAGCATTAACACCTCCTTTCAGTAGACCAGTAGAAATCAGCAGTATAATTATCTCAGCTCTCCTATTGTATACATGTATCTTCCCCTTCTTTCTTTCTTTTTTCTTTTCCTTCATCCCAGTTGTTCCTTCCCTTTGAGCAGTTTCTTTCCCTTTCACAGTATTTATTGTATCTTTTGGATTTTATTTAGTCTTTCAGGTTCTTGCACTAGGGAGACAGTACCAAAGCAATATATGTGCCCCATATTTTTAGCAAAACAATTTGTCATAGCAAAATTTTGAAAGCAACCCAAATTCCCATCAACTGAGGAATAGATAAAAAAGATGTGATATTTTTATACAATGGAATATGCAATTACTCATCTATAAAAAGGGAATATAAATATTTAAAAACACTTAAAAAGAACGATAAAAGGTGTCAAATGTAACTATCTCTCAATTTAACAATTATCAGTTTATAACCAATCTTGTTTAATCTGTATCTTTTCTCACCTTTTTCACATATTACTTTGAAGTGGATCATAGACATCCTGTCATATATCTTCTTTAAAAAATAAAGTAACAAGAATCCATTATCACACACAGAAAAATTAGTAGTAATTAACTGACACTATGAAATCTCTAGTCACTGTTCAAAAACATAATTTTTTTTCAGTTTGATTTAGGTTCTAAATAATGTCCACATATATCCATTGGTTGTGCCTTCTAAATCTATTTTAATTTAAAATCTATCTGAAATTTTCAAAATTTCCAATGTATTTGTTGAAGAATTTAGGGCTTTCTTTTAAGTCATGAATAGGTATTAGATTTTACCAAGTGATTTTTTTCTGCATATGTTGAGACAGACATATATTTTTCTTCTTTATTTTGTTAGCATAGTAAATGCCACTTGTAAATAAACATTAAGCTATCCTTGTATTCCCAGAATAACCCAACTTGATCATAGTCATATTTTATAATTTATTGCTGTTTTGCTCATATTTTAAAATTTGGAGCTTACATTTATAAGTGAAACTGACTTTTCTTTTTTCAGTGTTGTAACATATTGAGATTGGACACGCCAAATAAGTGAATACAGAAGTATTACTTCTTTTTCAATTTTCTGGAAAATTTTGTATAAAATTTAAATAATCTCATTCTTGTAAGTTTGATATTTTAAAAACTTCTAAATCTGCATGGGCCTACTATTTCTTTGTGTGAATTTTGGACCACTTACTTAATTTTCCTTATGTTTGTAGTGTCTTTATTTCTTTCTTTTCTTTTTTTTATTTGGCAGAACTGGGGATTGAACTCAGGCCCTTGTACTTGCCAGGAGTGTCTTTATTTCTTTTAGAATAAATTTGGATGGCCATACTTTTGCAAATGTTTCCCTTCCATCTGAGTGCTCAAATTATTCACATAAAGTTGTTTACTGAACTTTCTCATTTGGAAGAAAGAGCACATTTTATCTTTGTATCCTCAAGTTTTAATAGGAACATCTGTAATCCACAATCTGTGTGTCTGTGTAGCTATCTATCTAACCTATTTACTTACCACCTATCTTATTTATCTTGTTGCATCATTTTAGGATAAGCTAACTACACTTCATCCCTAAATATTTTACCACATACTGAGTATCTTCTTTGGATGATACTCTACTACAGTACTACTCAAGAAAACCAACACTGATACAGTACTACTACCTAATATATCCTCTTTCCCTTCTTTCTCCTGTTTCTTTTCCTTTCTGTTTCTTTTTCTTACCTCTTTCTCTCTCTTCTTCCTCCCCCTTTTTGCTGTCTGGCAGTTTAAATCAGGACCTTTCCTATGAATTACTTTTGCTTTCTCTATTTTTCTTCATGCTCATGACTCAGCAGAGGTCAAATCTGATCCACATTTTCCACCTTATTGCTAGCCTAAGACTTGTTCAGGTTTGTGAGAGTACTGCTGCTTATTGTGTCTGCCCTTAGGGCTGTTCCACACTATTTTCTACCCATCCCGTTTCAGATCCTAGCTCTCTGCCTTCCCAGTCACAGCTTATGGCATTTAATTAAACATTTTTGGAAGAAATGTTAGTCATCATGCTAGAAAAGGAAAATGTGGTCTTCACTATTGTCCATGTAAAATACAAGCAGGAGAGAACCTTTTAAAATTCCAATTATATGAGATTATTTAATTGAGGCAAGATCAGTGTTAAATTTTACCTCTAAAATTTAAGAATGTAATTTAATTATGTATGTAAATTATAAAGTTATTGTTTAATTTTGGAACAGGAAGAAATATCAGAGTTTTTTTAGCTTAAAAAAATCCAGGTGACATTCTGAGTTGTTAAATGATTTCACCAAGCTTATTAACTTGTTTGTAACCAAGATTAAGTCAAAAGTCTTTAGGGAAAGAACTGTATTATCCATTAAACTAGAATTACTACAAAATTATTAAATATCTGTTAGTTATTGTTTATTTTCTCTATGAGATTTTCCCCTCAAATTTTCATGTCCTTATAGAACAATAGAGAATTGAAATTCTAAATTTTTCAATTTGCACTTGAAATTCTGATTTTTGAAGCTGCATGGCTGCCTCTCTGTATATAATAAAAATTATTACAAGTTAATTGTTCAACTGATAGTATGAAATTTTCATTTAAAACAGACTTAAGAAAGAATTAGAACTTTATAAAGAAGATGAAATGGAAAGTGTTTATGAAACTCTTCAAACAGAAATAGAATTTTTGGAGATGGTAAGCTTTCACTGATTGTTTAATTTCTGTTTAGCATTATTTTGTCTCCTGGTTAGTATAGATTTACTAAATTATAACATTGAATTAGTGCTTTGCTTCTCTGCAAAAACAAAAAGCATCAATAAATAAAACTAAAGTCAGGATATAAATCCATGAAATATTTTGAGTTCCTGGAGAAGTAAGTATTACATAAAGCAAGTTATAGTCATAGGGAATATTTAGAATTTCAAAATAAGTTTTGAAAATTTAAACCTGTCTTTACAAAATTGTCTTAACCAAAACTCTTCTGTTATTAGTGGATTATAATACACTGCATTTTAGTATGATAATGCTTGAAAGATTTTTTGTTTTTGATAGAGATAAATTAAACTTTTATTATAGTTAATACTGAAACCTTTTTATAGGTATTTTATGATCTCAGAAAATTTAGATTCAATCATTAGAAACAATTTCAGAATGCATGGGTTATTTCAAATTACTGCTTACTTTCATTGTTTATAAAATTAATTTAATATTTGCCACGCTCTTTTAATACAAGACAGGGATTACAAGTATTTTAAAACACAGTGTAATGTGTTACATTTTATTTCATATGTGTTTTCTACAAACATTTTCTTGTTAAAAGAATGTTCCAATTAAGTTTTTTAGAATTATATTTTATATAAAATATAAACATGAAATAAGATCTTAAGCATAATTCAAATGTCAGAATTATTGCTGTGCTAAATTTAGATAAGTTTTATGTAATTTGCTTATTGAGAATTTAATTTGGATCAGAGATGTAGTTCAATTGTAGTTTGTAGCATGTTTGTCTAGAATGTGCAAGGCCATCGGTTCTATCCTTAGCACCACAAAAATATTCATTTTCCTTATGAATACTTACTATATATTTATTTTTCAGAAACTGGCACAGAAAGATCTTCAGGAAAATAACTTTTCAAAAATTAATGATCCATCTGAGACTTGATCAAAGCACCTTAGAATCAAATTGTGATGGATAGATACATGAATAATACCCATTGCAACAGAGTCTGGTAAAAAACATGAGCTTCAGAATATTTAGAGTTGTTGACAACTACAATTAGTTTATTGGAAAATGAAAGTAATAATAATTTTTGCCTTGCTCAGAAAGTTGTATGAGCCATGGTTTTGTTCCTAAATGCAGAGGAAAGTGAAGTAAATATTGCTGTCCCAGTCCTCTGTTCCCCTGACCCTTAGGCTGATCTTCCTTACCTTTTTCATGCCTTATTGTAGCTTGCCTCAGGCTTAGTCAGACAAGCATAGGAAAAAATGCCGAGATTATTGACTCACTTATTTGTTATCATTTTCTTCTATAAACGTTCTTTCTTCATTTTAATCCTCCTGTCATAAGATGTTTGTCGACAGAGGTCCTCAGAGGCCATTCATCTATAAAACCTAGTTTTCTCCATTTTCTCTGTGTGTCTTTAGATTGAAAGTCCGGGGCATCTGCAGCTGTTTTCTAGCAATTTATGCTTGACAGTTTTAATCCTAATGCTAATATTGTTTAGAGTTAAGACATGTTATCTAGTAGGAGAGATAGATAATCTCCTTGTGGGTATGAGGATTCATTTTTGCAGGTGGCATGAAGAACTGCACTTAAAAACTGTACTTATGGTTAGATCAAGCAGTATTGTCACCAAATTTCCAGAACTGCTTCTTTTTCCCTTGTTAATATTCCTTACTAGGTAGAAAGATATATTTTCACTAGCACCTAATTGTACTGAAACTGTTCAACAAGACCCCATGTTAGGTTAGTTAGGTAAAAAAAAAGGGAACAGCACATACGGTTTCAAAATAGCAAGTGTTGATGTTAGAATCCTGATTTTATGACTGAGATTTCATTAGTTAAATGTTAAATATAAAATGTTCACAGCTGCCTTAGATCCACTGAGGTTAAAAGGTAAAATTTTTAGTTCTAGTTTTAGAACAAGTCTTATTTTGTCACAGCTTTTTAATGAATATGTTGTTTTACATCCTTATATTTGTAAAATTAAGCAAATGTGAAACTCTCCTTTGGGATGTGTAGCAATTGCCATCTGTGGAAGAAATTTGTTTTTCCAGAAATGAGTTTTATTTTTATTTCTTAAATATTTAAATGAATAATAAATTCTTGCTTAAGAAAAAAATTCTCGCAATGAATTGCAGTCTATTTTGTATACAAATATAGAGTTGAAAATGATGGTTAAGATTGGTCTTAACTTTAATTCTTTTATTTGAGTTTACTTGTCTACCCACATTCTATGCCTTGTGAATATTTATTATATGTAATTCGTTAACATGCAAAATGAATTTACACATAGGGCTGTTTTCACTTGCCAGTGAGTTTTTCATTATTGAGTTTGTAACTAAAATATTAATGTGAAGTAGAGATCACCCCCTATTAGTACTACTCACACACAAGGGCATGTATATAAGATATACTGTTACTGATGCTACTGTTTTATCACATGTGAGCCAAATAGAATATGTACATGGAGTATTCAGTAATATGATCAAGATTCTTAATTTGAGAAGAAAACCCAAGGGTTCAGTGTTTTCATTATTTCAAAATGCTATAAGTGCATATTTTAAGATTATAAATTAATTTTCATGTAATCAAATGAATGATTACTTTGACACTTCGTGGTAGAGTAATGCAAAACACAACCTGAGTAATACCAATGAAAATAACTAGGACTGTTTGAGTCAATCTAATCAAAGGTGCAAGTTTTATAAAGCAAAAGAAATACATCAATAAAAAGCAGACTGTACAAAGTCAAATTGTTTTATTAATGTAGAATACCAGCAGCGTATAAGGTTTGCTTTTAGGATTTTTAAGAAGAAGAATGTGTAAGTCATAAAATCTGAGAAACATTAACTGTGATTTTTCTGGATAAAAATATGTTTCAGGCTGAATTTAATCACTCTGGAAGTAAGGCAATTTTTAAATGAATGCACATTCTTTAAGTAAATTCTTTGAATTTATCACATACTTAAGTTCTAACCAAAGTGAAATCTAACCAAAGTAATACTGATACTGCTTTGGGATTCCTGGCATGCCACCATAGTTGGTTAATGATACCAAAGTTCTATTAGAAGCAACTTTCTCATTTTCAGCTCTCCATTGGGGATAATATTGGTTTATATAGATAGTTTGCTGCTTATTCACCCCAACCCTTGCTAATTAATGGAACTATTCAGCTAGGAGAAAGACAGCAACAAAATTATAGAATGTGGAACATGAGATTCAGAAAGTCTAACATAAGTTTGAAGTCTTTGTATTATAATAAACTTGAATCTAGGAAGCAGAGTCAATTGGCATTGATAATGTATTATAGAGTGGTAATTAAGCTGTGAATTATGTTGTGAAAAATCTATTGAATCTTACCAGATGGGCAAGAAGTAATTTAGCTGCTAGGACAGACAACATACACTGGGTCAGGCCCTGTTCTAAGTTTTACTGAGGACAAAGTCCCTTTCTATTTCATACCAATCAGTCATACATAACTGTGTCACACTATGATGAATAAATCATTTCTTTGCAGTCCAGAAAACAGTAGCAGTTCAGTGACATGATTAGAAATAAATATGAGACAGTTTTAATCCTTGGTATACTAGGGTAAGGTGTTCTGTCTTTCAAATATATATAATTTGAACTTGAAGTTGTTCAGTATATTAAAAATTATTTTAACAGCTGAAGCTGATCTATTTTAGCTGAACTTTCTTGCTTTTGACCCATCTTCACCCCTTTGTCATCCTGAAAAGCTTAAGTGAACCAAATACACTTGCCTCTTAGAGTCTAGTTCAGAACATTTTCTGTCAAGAGAATTTCTTTCAGGATGTGAACTAAAAATGAAAAATATTTTTTGTCATTAGCCTGAAGCAGAGATTAAGTCCTGATTTATGTGCCCCTTTTATCTTAAGACGTGTGTGTGTATGTGTGTGTGTGTGTGTGTGTGTGTGTGTGTGTGTGTGTGTGTGAAGGATGGATGAAATTATCTTTCAAATGTTTGAGATAGAAATTTATATAGTTAGTTGCTTTTATGCTTTCTAAATGTTGCATTTTCAAGGGAACTATATATTTTTCTTTGTCTAATGGTCAACTCCTCATACCAGTGAATAAGCTTTACTTTCTTATTTCATTTACTAGCATGACAAAAGATAGCTTTGAGACAATGTTAACTAATAATATATGGAAATGATGTAAGGACTTTTCCCCTCCTCTATAAGGTAGAATCAAATACTTTTTGTTGTTCATTTATGGAAGGTCACATTTACTAAATATGGGGAAAGTGTGAAATTATTGTGTGTTATAAGAGCATTCTTTTATTGGAGAAGAAAGAAAGCATAACAGAAAGTCATGACTGATGACAAAGTTCTATCCCAGCTGTTGCTATGAAATTATCAAGACTAAAACTATCAGAATTGAATGCTTACTTAAACAACTGCCCTTGGTATATAACAAATTTATCTGTACAAGATGTTTATAGCCATGTGTGGTGCCACTTGCCTATAATCACAGCACTCAGGAGGCTAAGGCAGGAGTATCATTGTAAGTTTGGGATCAGCCTGGGAGTACAAAATAAGCTCAAGGAGGCCTGAAGCAAGGGCTTGTCTCAAAAGACAAAAATAATCAACACATAAATAAAACAAAAGGTCTTATAAAATCAGCAGTACCAAAATTCATTGTCTAGGAAAATGAAGGGTAAAATAGGAGATTAATAGCAATGACTGGCGTAAGCAGCTGTTTCAAACGAGGCCTACTGAGTAAGAGAAAATTATTTTTTTCTTGCAATTACAAAAGCTTGGCCTGGCAAGATAGCTCAGCGGTCCAAAGCACCTCTCAGGGACCGTGGTTCGATCCCCAGCACCACATGCCATGCCAGCCCCTCCTCCCAGGGCGGGCTGAGCTGACCAACCCCCCCCCCCGCCACAAAAAAAAGAATCCGTGATGTGTAGGGAGACACTGTAATAAATAAATGAATTTTAAAAAACACAACAAAAGCTACACTATTGAAATGATTCTAAGTTAATTATTTTCATACTTGTAACATTATAATTCTAATTAGCAAATCAGATTTTGTTAAAATAACACACTCTTAATATATGTTTAAAACTGCAAATACAGTTGCTAATTAATACTTGTAGATATGGCTTTGTGATTACTGAAAGTAATCATAGTATCAAACCATTTAAGAGTGTTGTTGAAATAGTTTTTGTGGATTTAGAAATAGTTGTGAGTGAGCATGGATGACATGGGACTAATCATGGGACAAGTTTAACATCAGCTCTAAAATCTAATGCCAAGTTGAAATTTGTGAAATATCACAATTTAATTTTTAAATGTTTTCATCTGATAAAATCCTTTATTTTTGATTTTTTATGTATTTTTAGTACAGGGTCTCATTACACAGATCATAGTGATCCTCATTACAAATTCATAGTGATCCTCGTGTTTTCAGGAGGATCAAGCACTGGGATTACAGGTGTGCGCCACCATGCCCGGTCTCCTTTGCTGTCTCAGTGGACCCCTGGGGGGCTTGGTGGCACAGCAGGCTGGTGATCGAACCCCAGCCCCTGCGTCTGCCTAAGCAGGTGCTTTAGTCCCCTGAGCTGTCTGGCTGGTGCTTCAAACCTTTCGTTGAGATTGTAGTGGGATATCAAGAGTATGTCCCACATTTTGTAGAAAATGCTAAGATGCTGATGGATGATTTAGTTTGTAAGGGGTCATAGAGTAGGACACTTCTTTACAGTTCATTTGTACCTTAGTTCTAACATACATTAAAAATATTTTGCTTTGAAAATTTGTTTGTTATAAAATTTATACAAGTCAATATTAGAAAGTAAAAGAAATTTGAGAGTTATTAAATCATATCTTTAAGATTACAAAGAATCAGCAATAGGAACTATTGGTTAAATAAGAATACCTTTCTTTAACCAATAGACTCCTGGAGGAGTAAATCAGTACAAAACAAGATTTAAATCAAATGTTTTTGAAAATTTACATTCTAGGTATCTCTTGAAAGTACTGCCTATTCATCTTGGTTTATAATATACAAATGTATTCTTTGCTAGTAGTCTTCTATGGCCTTTGAAGATGGTAACAGAGTTGGGTACAATGATGTATTTCTGAATCTCAGCACTGACAGAGGCTGCAGCAAGAGGGTTGCCAAGTTGAGTCCTGCTGGGGCAACATAGTGAGACCATATCCCAATATACAGAAGGTAGGATTTTACTTAGTGGTGGAGCATCCTTGGATTCAATTGCTAGTACCCAAAGCAAATAATAAAACTGATGTTCAGCAATTTCTGAACTATCAAATGATCATTATATTCATTCTTTAGTATTGGCTAAAGTGGAAATATGAGCTAATGTAAAAATTCCAGGAAGATCAACATGTAAAAAGAATCTGTAAGCTGAATTGACCTCTCTTGCTCATTTCTTTCGCTGCACCTGTTGTTCTTCCTGTCTCTTTTTTCATTCATTTGTCCATCCATCTGGCTTCTGTGTATCTCGCAGAACTCACATCGCCATCTTTCTTACACGCTGCTCTCCAGCCACATAGGCTTACTTTGTGTTCTCTGAGTTCACCTAACTTATTGCATCCTTAGCACTGTTTTGCAAGCGAGGCTCCTGTCTACCTGGAGCACTCCTTCTGGCCTATGCATGACTGCCTGCCTGTGTACCTTAGTTCTAACATACCTTAAAAATATTTTGACTGCAGGGGTCAGTCCAGAGAAGCCTTCCTTTAAACAGCCAAATTAACGCAGTCGCTCATCACACTGTAGACCCTCATTTCTCTGCCTGCTTTCTATAATTTGTAATGGCTTTTTTTTTAACTACAACTAAAGCATAATTTCCACGAGATTGGGGATACTGTCTTTCATATTACTTTCTCTTAGCAGTAGAACAGTGCCTGCCTGGCATATAAATGTGAAATATGGTTTGAACTTTTGAACTGTTCTTTAGCGTGCATGTATTAATCAACAGGTTAAGTATAAATTACCACTTTAGTGGAACCAGATTCCTTATCTATGCTTCTTTCTAGGTTGAATTACTTTCTCCTCTCATTCCTTACTCTTTCTGAATCTGTTTACCTAGGTGAAAAAATGGTAGTGATAATCTTTGTAAAACTAGTTATATAAAACAACCAATAAAAGTATTGGCTAGAAGTACAAGAAAATAATGATAATACAGTCCATCATGCACAGTTTGTTGGTCTCTTAGTGGTCACTTATAGCTCTCTATTATCAAGCTGTTGATTGGCAGATAATGATTATGAATGCTTACTTTCTACCAGCCACTAGAATAGAAAGTGAAAATTGTAAGCAGCTTACATGCTATGAATGTGCATTAGAGTACTTTAAAAGCATTAGTTCTCCATAGCAATAGAAAATTTTGAAATCTATTTGCTTCTAAGGTTTTATTCAGTCTTTTTGATCTGAAATTGTACAAAGTTTAAGCAATCCTGATTTTTTCAAAACTGTCTTTTCAAAAATATGAGTGCCATCTGCTGGACTTATCTGGTATCACAGTGAACAGGATGATTGCACAATACTAGAATGTTTTTTATATTCATATTTGGGTCTGAAATGTCCTTATAAAAGAGGGATCCTTTTTTCTTCTCCTCTTTTCTTCCATCCTTCTGTCTTTATGTAATTATAAAAATTTAATTACTATATAATTTTCAATTTTTCAAATTCATATTTTAAATATGCATTTGATTTTGGATATTAATTTTATATTAGTGTCACATGTACCATAGGGACAATGTACTCTGAGATCTAAAAATGAATTTTAGGTAACATTAGAATAGATTCCACTTTTGCTAACCTTAAAAGAGCCTAACTAATTTAAGGATTACATTTGTTTGATTTTGAACAACAAAAAAGTTAATAGACTTTATGCTTTTAATATTTATCTTCAGTTTTCAAATATTCATGAATTATTGATCCGTCAAATAAAGAGACTTTGTACTATTTAAGGTCTTTGATAATGGTCTGCTTATGAGCATTACCATCAGATATTTATTTCCTTTAAAACTTTATTTTAGAAATACAGAGTTCAAATCAGGAATTCTATCCTTAATCTATTATGTTATTGGTTTATCTCTGATCTTTATTATTAACCTAAAAGATAATATTGATGATGGATTTATAAATAGAGAAACAGCCTGCCAGCCACATTAAATTGTCAGCATATGTATATTGTCAGTTTAAAAGTACATTTGAACTCAGGACTTCCTGAATGCAGTACCTGTAATGCTGTATTTCCTAACTCAAGATGACTTGCCTGGGCTCAGAAATGCATCAAAGAGAGTTATTTCTTTTTTTTCAATGTGTTTAGTACAGGGTCTCACTACACAGATCAGACTTGTAGTGATCCTCCTGCTTTCAGCCTCCCAAGTGCTTGGATTATAGATATATGCCACCATGCCCAGTCTCAGTCTTTGGCTCAGTGTGCCCCAGGAGTAGGACCAGCATGGCATGCTGGGGATTGATGCAGTCCCTGCATCTGCCTAAGCCATCACTTTAATCACTGAGCTATCTCTTTGGCCAGCTGAGAGTTATTTCTTTAACAGATATAGATAGCAGTTTGCTTAGTACCAAGAATATTTAAACTATCTTCCGGAAGAGGAGTCATGGTTTAGTCCTTTCATCATGCATGGAAGTAATGGGAATGAAAATAGCCGTTATTTTTCTGTTTTATACACCTACTCCTTTTTCTGACAAGTGTCTCCCAGTACCTCCAGGAAAATTGAACAAGTTCTTATTGTCGTACAGTAATTTTTCTAGATTTTGTGTTATACAACAGTGGTGTAATTATTAGCCCCCTCTGGATTGCAAATTCTATGAAGGCAACAATTTTCATCCACTCATGTGTGGTTTTCTAGTGCATATCTGACAATTTTGTAGATAACCACTAAATAGGAGAGACTTCATGCATATGAATAACTTATACTTCATATATTTAATAGATTGAGTAGGTTGTCCAAATTGGCCTAGGCCCTAATTATTTTTACTGTGCTTAAGAAAACAACATACATTCTGATGTTTAAATGATGCTATTAATATTAAGTTTTAAATGGTAGAGTTTTGCCCTCCTTTCAAGTTACAACTTTTTCAGGTGATTTTCCCTCTAAAACTTAAATTTTTACTTAATATACACAATTGTCATTTGGATCCCAGTAGCACCTTGATAGTGGTAAAAGGGAAATAATGACTAATATATAAACATTTTAAAACACTGGGAAAAGTATCTACAATGAATAGCTTATGCCAGACTTCCATAGTTAGGTAATTTATATATAAAGATGAGTAGAAGAGATTCTTCTTAAGAAAGGATTCTTCGTTTAACCCCATTATGCAAGTGGAGATAGATGACTTGACTAAGATAACACTGCTAAATGGATTATATCCATGTTTAATTCAGTTCTAATTTATTTCTTTTTAAAAAAATTTGTAAAGAATACAAAATATAAAAGAAAATGTTAGCAATGCTATAAAATTTCACTAAAGTCATAGGAGTTCAACAATGGTTGCTGTATTATGTGATATTTATTCGGTTTCTACTATGTGCCAGAAAATGCTAATGCTAGAGAGACGATGTTCTATGAACACATTGTCTCTGCGCTAACAAAAATTATTTAAGATGGAAAAAAATAAGGAATTACTTACACCTATGTCTTCAAGAGTTTAATCTATTCTCTAAGTAGACTTAGTATTTCAGTTTTAATATTTATATCTTTGATCCACTTAAATTTTAGTTTAGTGCATGGGTCTAGTTTAACACATAGTTCTAGTTTTTATCTTTAGCATGTAGGAAATCAATTTTTTCAGCACTATTTATTAAAAAAGATTTATCTTTCCTCCAGTGAGGATGTTAGATCCCTTTGTTGAGGGTAATGTGGTTGACTTGTTTCTGTATCTTTTAATCTATTCTTTTGATCCTCAGGACAGTTATTTGACCAGTGCCATGCATTTTTAGTATAATTTAAAGTCAGGGATTGTAATTCATCCTGCCTTGCCATTAATGCCCAGAATTGTTTTTGCTATTCTAGGCCTCTTCTTATTCCAGATGAATTTTAGGATTGTTTTAGCTATTTCCTTGAAATATCCTATTGGTATTTTGATTTGGATTGCATTGAATTTGTATAAAAATTTATAACACCAATTTCACTATAGTATTTCTTTCTGTCCAAGAGCAAGAACAAAACCTCAGTTGCATAGGAAATATTACGAATAATCAACAATTCAGATATGATCTCATTAAAAAGCTTTTGCACAGCATAAGAAATCAATAAAGTGGGAAAAAGTTTTGCTAGCTGTTCATCAGACAAAGGACTAATACCTAGAATATATAAAAGACTCAAAAAAAATCAGACCTTCCTAATTTAAAGACTCAACACAGAATTGGGCATCTAGTAGTTATTTCTCAGAGAAAAAGAGTAGGAATGGAAAAGAAATATAGGAAAAAAATGTTCTACATCATTGCTCATTTGAGTGATGCAAATTGAAACAACACTGAGATTGTAGGGGACCTCCAGAAAAACAAAGGGCCACTGGAGGAGAAAGAGAGCAAAGAACTGTGACAACTGGCTTAAAAGATAGGATAAAAAATAAGTTAGGAAGACTAGCAATAGAACTTTCAACAGGGAAGGAATAGACAACTGTTTCAAGAGCTAAAAAAGGACAGAACTACAAAACATGTTCATTCTGCTGAGTGTATTACCTAACTTCATTCATTGATATTTCTTCATTAAAAAATTGTATTAAGGCCCGAGGAGATGGCTCAATAGAATAAGCACTTCCCTAACAAGCGCAAGGGCCTGAGTTCAATTCCTGGTTCTGAAACATAATCATTAAATAATAATTAGCCCAGGCTCATTATGTACCAGATCCTAAGGATATAAATGGGGAAAAACTATTAGTAAGTGTGGCCATTGACTGCGCCCAACCAAACGGAATCACCATAGTTCTGGGTGTGGCTGAAGACTGAACACGTACCTGGGTGTGAGTGACGCCAAACAATAAAGTTGTCGCCAGAGTGGTTTATAGTTGGAAATGAAGATGGAAGGCTCACTTCTTTTTCTTTGGATGAACCCTAGTCTTCACCTTCACTCTTGACGTCATCTCCTGGCTTCAGGCACAGATACTTCAGCCTTCTGGTTTTCCTAATATGGATTTGCAGAGAGCACTATAGTGAGCTCCAGGGCTTCAACTGGATTCTTTCAATCCCCAGCACACAGATGGTTCTTTTGCATTCTCTTACAGCTGGCTCTTCAGCCTGCTGTTGTAAGCCAGTCTTGCAAATTCATGTGCATTGTATATCTTGCATTAAATCTGTTTCTCTAGAAAACACATACAAAGTGGCTAATCGCTTTTTTTAGAATAAACTGTTTTTTAAAACTTTAGCCAAGAATACTTAAAAATAGATTAAGACGTAAGAATACACATAATTAGAATGTTAATATTCAGCTTTCTTCTTTGTGCGGTAGTTGAACAATTTTAGTGAAAGATAATTGATTTGTACTTAATTTATTCAAGCCAAAGAAAGATGTCATTGGTAGGTAAATGACTTATTTCTAGGGCATACCTGAGTCATTAAGATTTGTTGCTTAAAAGGTATCATTTGGCAGTGTAGTTGGCTGTCAGATTTCTCACACTTTTGCTTCCTCAGCAAAACACTACTTTCTTTATAGGTTCTTAGAAAGTCCATAAAACTTAAAATGTACTTGTATTGTCAAATAACATTTGCAGAAATTGTTTATATTTTTTACTTAAACTTGTTAGATCAAGCCAAACAAGTAAGTCTATTAAAAATCTTTCCCTTTTGAGGGCTGGCCAAATAGCTCAGGAGATTAAAGCGCCTGCTTAGCCAGACACAGGGGCTGGGGTTCAGTCCCTAGTGTGCCAGTGTGTGTGCCAGGCCCTGCCCCCAGGGTATGTTGAGAAGGCAGTTGAGGCTGGGTGTGGTGGTGCATGCCTGTAATCCCAGCTTTTTGGGAGGCTGAAAGCAGGAGAATCATTATGAGTCTGATCTACAAAGGGAGACCCTGTAGACCCTGTGGATCCTTACTAAAATGCAAAAAAGAAAAGAAAAGAAAAAAGAACTGTCTCTTTTGCAGAGGGTCTACATGGAGCACACAGTGAATTACGTCAGCATTCTCCATTTCTTGTCCATTGTCCATTGATTTTCATTGAGAAGCATCAATGGCAGTGATAACTGACACCTTGATATTTTTGCTCCTGGAAGCTATTTTCTTCTCAAGCATGAGTAATTAAATTTTCTTCTAGTTGTCATAAAAATATCATATTTTAGTATAAATCAGTTTAATTAAAACAGCTTCACTTGAGAACGTATGTTTAACTATTCTATTAATGGAATATTAGAATTAGAAAGAAATAGTTCTCCAGGACAGGGGAGTGGGATTAGGCAGGAATTTCAAATATGTTAGAATTATAAAGAAACTGAAGCACTTAGTTGCCTAAATGACTTCAAGTTGAGGCAGTTGAGTGTGCTAATAGTATTAGGCATCTCCTCCATCCACAGATAGGATTAATAGAAGTAAAACTGGTTGTGGAGGCACACATCTCTAATCTCAGATACTCAGGAGAAAGAGATAGCAAAAGTTAAGGCTACAACACAAAGCTGGTGAGATCATGAGTGACCTAGGAGTTATAGCAAGATTAGAACCAAAAAGAAGAAAGAAAGGAAGAAAGAAAGAAAAGAAAAGAAAAGAAAAGAAAAGAAAAGAATAGAAAAGAAAAGAAAACAGAAAAGAAAAGAATAAAGGAAAGGAAAGGACAGAAAAGGACAGGAAAGGACAGGACAGGACAGGACAGGAAAGGAAAGATAATTCATAGTAATAGTCCCAGGCATTGAATGAATGCCTGTTTCACTTTATAAACATTCATCTGATTCTAATACATTTAGTGAAAGATATCAACACCACACAAGTACACAAATTTGAAAAACAAGGAAAATATATTTGTAACAACCGATAGGGGTGAGGCCTGGCCAAATAGCAAATTAAAATACCTGCAAGCAGGCGCAGGGGCTGGCGGTTCAATCCCCATTACTGCTGTGCCAGCCCCACTCCCAGGGCACACTGAAAAAGCAATTGAGTAAACAGATCACTATGAGTCTGATCTAGTAGTGAGACCCTAAACACCCTGTAGATTCTACCCTTAAAATACAAAGAAAAAAATAAAATCAAGTGGTGGGGTGAAAAGGATTAACATTAATAACAGAAAATTTAAAAATTAATAAAAAGAAACCAATAGAATTATTGTTAAGAGTTAATAATTAAAAGATACAAAATCTAATATATGAAAAGATGCTCAAATTTATAATTAAAAATGCAAATAAAATCAAGATACAATTTATTCAACAATTGGCGAAAATTAAACAGGATTATTCCAGGATTTTTCAAGCTAGAAAATGGAAGCATGCTCTTCTCCTACATTATTTTTAGAAAGTCTATTAGTGTTTTCATTCATAATTTATAACCCAGTGGAAATTATTTGTTAACTAGCATGGGCCCTATGAATTTTTGTGAACAAGAATGTAACAGTATTTGTAGTTTTAAAAATTTGAAAATGGCCTAAATGAGTATTGTGTAACTGTTAAAAACTGAAGGCTATTATGCATTTGTGAACATTTATGTTGAAATCTGTAATGTATATCTGGTACATATGTATATATAAATATATGGATTCATAGTGGTATCTTTTATTAGCTTCCTATTGATGCTATGAGAAATTATCACAAATTTAATGGCCTAAGTCTACTTAGGCCATTAAATTTGTGATAATTTCTATATATTATAATACATAGAAATAATATATATATATTATATATTATAATACATAGAATATATAAATACATATATATATTATATATATATAATACATATATATATAAAACAATTCTACAGGTCAAAATAAGTAATGGACTTCATTTGGTTAAAATCAAGATGTCAGCAGGGCTGAATTCCTTTTGGAAGTTTTAGGGGAAAATCTATTGCCTTTTCTAGCTTCTGGGGGCTTTTTGCAGTTCTAAACTTGTGGTCCCCTTTCTTTTCCAAAGCTGGCAGTACCGGACTATCTCTGCCTATTCCTATCCTTTACTCGATTTAAGAAGTTGATCTCTAAAAAGAACTTTTATGTCATGTATACAACAGAAGCCCACTTTAAAATGCATAGTACACTGTGGATATGGTAACATCTTCATAAAATCTTCAGACAAAATGTATTTCACAAGGAATTCAGTGAGAATCAGAACCACTGAGAGTACTTCTCAAGAAGACTGGGTATCCATAAACAGTACAATGAAATTACACCTCGATCTTTCATTATATTTTTAAAAAATTAAAAATGGATCAAAAAATAATTGTAAGACCTGGGACTATGGAAGTACTAGACTAAAACATAGGGAACACAGCTTAAAACAACAAAAGGGCCAGGGAGATATCTCAGTAGAATAAGTGCTTGCCTGACAAGCACAAAGGCCTAAATTCAGTCCCCATTTCTGCCTTTAAAAAAATCAACAAAAATGGATTTTTAAGAAGACTCCAAAATCATAGACCACAAAATCAAAACAATAACAACAAAAACAATAAGTAGGACTATATTAAATTTAAGGAGTAAGAGACAACCAGCAGAACAAGAGAAAATATAGACAAAAATATTGATCTAAGAAGCATTTTTTAAAATTCCAGAATAGAAAAAGAACTAAAAAAAAAGTAACCCCCAAATAATCCAATTTTAAAATGGGTCAATGAACTGAATATATATTTCTAAAAAGATATACAAATGGCCAAACATCTCAGATGTTTAGCAGTACTAATCATTGCAGGAATGAGGATAACGTCTTATGCAAGTAGAATAACTACAGAGAGACAAAAATGAATGTAGGTGAGGATACAGGGCCTTCTTTACTTTTGGTGGGAATTTATAGTGGTTGATACATTGTGTCAACTTGAAAAGTTAAAAGCTTAACTAAATTGGCTGAGAAATTCCACACCCAAGGACATGGCAGCCGAGGGAATGGAGGAAGGATAGAGTGTTGCATTTCCTCAGAGCAGGCCGGCTAGCACAGGCTCTTTGGCCTTCTGTGTAGACTTTTCAGCCCTCCAGCACAGACCTCCTGTTATGGTGTTGAGCAAAATACTGCAGTGAGCTCCAGATATTTGAATCTTTTCAGTCTCCAGTATGCAGATGCCCTATGCACACTTCTTTATCCAACTCTGAACCATCAGAAGCCAATCTTATAATTTCTTATACATTTGTACATCTTGTGTTATATCTGTTCTTCTAGTAAAACCCTGACTGATACAGAATTAAGTATGCCATTATGTAAAATATTGTGGCAGCTCCTTTTAAACAAAAACATAAGAGCCAGCCAAATAGCTCAATGGATTAAAGCTCCTGCTTAGGCAGACACAGGGGTCAAGGGTTTGATCCCTGGCCTTTCCTGCTGGCCCTGACCCCGGGGTATGCTGAGATGGAGATTGAGACTAGGTGTGGTGATGCACAGCTGTAATCCCAGTGTTTGTGAAGCTAAAAACAGGAGAATCACTCCAAGTCTAATCTGTAGTGAGACCCTGTAGACCCTGTGCTAAATACAAAATAAAAACAAAACAACAAATATTATATAATGCAGCAATTCTATTTCTTTCTAATCAAAAGAAATAAAATAATTATATCAAAGAGATACACTCCTATGTTTATTGAAGCACTATTCACAATATGTGAGCTATGGAATCAATCAGTGTTTCCATTTGTTGATAAGTTAATAAAGGAAATTTAATGCATATGTAATCAAATATGAGCTATAGGGTAAAATTGGTCACTTATGACAATAAGGATGGA
>PVKA01040046.1:0-19034 GCA_004027165.1 Ctenomys sociabilis | reverse complement strand
TCAGATTCAGGCAGTGTTTCACAAAATATGAAGGTTCATCTCCCCCAAAGGAAGGTGACTACTGAAGCTTAATCTGTATTGTTAATGGTTTTTTTTCTTCCATGCTTTTACATGTCTGTGTACATATACAAATTTAAAAATGTTTTATTAGGTATTGAATAGATAAAATTGTAGTTGTTTATCAAACAAAAGGTATAGTTTGTGATACAATAAATATGTATTTAAAAACATTTTTACAATTTCTCTCTGATTTTCTTTTTACTCTTTTCTAAGGAACTCTTAATTTTAAATTTCATGTTTATCATTCTGTAATTTTTAAAGTTTTAATCATGTATACATAGTCTTGTATGTTTTTAAACTTTTAATAAGTGGAATTATGCTATATTTTGTACTGTGGCTATTTAGTATACTATGTTCCGAAGTGTGCAGTTATAATTCACTTGAAAGCCAGTTTTTTAATACATTCTGTTGATGATGGACACATTGTTTAAAATTATAGATAATTGATAGTTTGTCACCTTGTCCTCAAACGTGCTTTTTCTTTCTTTCTTTTTTTTTTTTTTTTTGTGGTACAGGATTGAACTCAGGACCCTGTGCTTGCAATAAGCAAGCGCTTATACTACTGAGCTATCTCTCCAGCCCCATGAGCTATCTCTCCAGTCCCCAAGACTTTCTCCCTAACATTATTTTAAGCTTTTTCTCCTTAACATTATTTTAAAATATTTTCATTTTAGTAATTTAGATATATCTCGTCTTTTCTGTTTTTTCTTCTTGGGTGGTACAGAGGACTAAATTTACACTAAACTACATCCCTGTCCCTTTATATTTTTTATTTGGAGGCAGAAATTAGCTAAATTATGGAAGCTAGATTTAAATTTGACAGTCCTCTTGCTCCAGTCTCCCATCATGCCTATGCCACTGCCTGACTTTTTCTTTTAAGCAATATAATTGTATCCTGTTTCCTAGGATGGATATACTCTTTGTCAACCATCAACTATGAGAAACATGAAAATCTTTTAATTTTTTTTGTGGGGGGACCAGGGATTGAACTCACACCCTTGTGCTTACCAGGGGAGGCGCTTATTCCACTGAGCCATCTCCCCTGCCCTCAATTTTCTTTTTGTTATAATATTAGGTAGTAATAAAGCTTTGATATTTATACCCATAAACTCTTTTAAGAAATGATGTGTCTGTTCGCATTTCTTTGGGTAACAGATAATTCTAATGTCTTCTATACTTGCTTATAGTGAAATTTAGTTTTTGCTAGTCTGAGCAAAAAAGTCCTACCTTTTAATTTTCAATTTCTTGTTTTCCAGTGAGATTCTGTGCATATCTCATGTATATGCATATACAGATTTCTTCTGTGAGTTCTTATTTTTCAAAATAGCTCAGTGTATTAAAGCGCCTGCAAGCAGGTACAGGGTGGGGTTGTATGATCCTGGGCCTGTTGTACCAGCCCTGCCTTCAGGGCACACTGAGGTGGCCATTGAGACTGGGCATGGTGATGTGCACCTGTAATCCCAGCTCTTGGGAGGCTATAAACCAGTGGATCACTGCAAGTCAGATCTAGTAGTGAGAACTTGAACACCTTGTAGACCCTTCCCTAAAACACACACACACACACACACACACACACACACACACACACACACACACACACAGAGTATTAAATTTCTGCAAAGCCCTTTTTCTTTTTGAAAGAGAAAGTACTTACTAGTAAGGAATGTACATACACATATAGATTTCTTCTGTGTTTTCTTATTTTTCAAAAATTAATTTCTACAAAGCCCTTTTTCTTTTTTCTTATTTATTTGTATTTTAGGGAAGGGTCTACAGGGTGTTCAGGGTCTCACTAGTAGATCAGATTTGTAGTGATTTGCCTGTTTACAGCCTCCCAAGAGCCGGGATTACAGGTACTACCAGTTCCAGTCTCAATGACCATCTCAGTGTGCCCCAAAGGCAGGGCTTGGTACACAGCAGGCTTGGGGATCTAACCCTTGGCCCCTGTGCCTGCTTCCAGTCGCTTTAATCCACTGAGCTATTTGGCTGGCCCAAGTTGAGAAGGATTTTTTTTTGCCTGGCTCAGGTTACCTTAAGGGTGGATCTGGTAAGGCATGTGGAGCTGGGTATCCAACCTTGGTTCCTGAGCCTGACTGCATTTGCATAAACTGGAGCTTAAACAATGGAGCTAACCTGCAGTTCCCCCTCTTTAGTCTCTTTTAGAAAAATGTTCTTACTAGTTAGGAATCTGTATTTCAAGGCAGACCTTTACCTGCTATGTACATCTTCCCCTTATATCTTTTGTGTTTATTTTTCTTTCTTTCTTTCTTTTTTTTTTGCTATACTGGGTATTGAACCCTTGGCCTAACACATGCTAGGAGGTACATTGCCAGCCCCCTTCTTCCTTTTTTGAGAGAGTATCTATCTGTAACCCAAATGTATATCCTCAGCTGACCCCTGGCTGAACTTTTGCTTTTTCTAAGTACTGCTAGCCTGGCACAGCTTAGCTGCTTATCAACTGCTTGCATTTTTTATTTATTGGTTACAAAGTCCTCAGGCAGACACTGTTGTCCCCATTTTTCAGAGGAGAAAACTGAAACACGAAATGTAAGTAGCTTGCCTAAAGTCACACAAGAGCCAGATCTCTTGACTTAGGTACTAAATTTTAACCAGTACAACCAGTGCATGGTGTTGTCTGCTTGAATTCTTCTGTCTTAGCCCAGTGTGTGGTTCTGTATACTCTTTGTCTTGCTTCTGTCTTAAGTTTTAGGGCTTCATGAAACTCCTCTTTGCTATTTCAGACATTGTTGATCTCTTTCTTGCCTCAGTCTTTTAAACATTAACTCTGTAGACCATATAATTTAGTGTATACATGAAGGTGGAAATCACTGGAGCATGTAGATTTATCTGAGATTAATGATTGATAATACAGTTTACATTTTTAAAAGTGTCATCAGAGATTAATAGAGTGATAATATAGCTTAAAATTTCTTGCTACAGGTTAAGACAGTAGACCTTTATAATTCTTTTTTTTTTAATGCAGTGGATGCAGGGTCTTGCCATGCATCTTGGACTCATAGTCATGCACCTCGACTCGTAGTGATAGATTTTTTTCTCTTGGACTTTTTTTTTTCCCCTCTTGAATTGAGGCATGTAAAAAATGGACAATTACAGTAGTTTATTATTTTCTTTCTTTTTTTTTTTTGGTGGTACCAGGGATTAAACTTAGGACCTTGCACTTGCCTGGCAAGTGCCACTCAGCTGTCTATCTTCCTGGCTGCCAGGATAGTTTATTATTTTGATGACTGAACCAAGGTGAAAACCAACATAATTGCATAAGAAAAAGATCACCTCACAAAAAGTCTTATAGTTATTTTTTTATTTTTATTTGGCGGAACTGGGGATTGAACTCAGGTGCTTGTGCTTGCCAGGGAAGCGCTTATTCCACTGAACCATCTCCCTGGCCCCAAGTCTTGTAGTTTTAAAAAAAGTTTTAGGGCTAGGAAGATAGGCCTTGATCTAAGTGCCGGTCTGGCAAGTGCAAGGACGTAGGTTTGATCCCCAGTACTGCATGGTGTACTAGCCACTGAAAATAGGCATGGTGGCACACACCTGTAATCCCAGCACTGGGGAGGCTGAGACAGGAGGATCATGATGAGTCGAAGCTGCAATTCGAGACCCTGTACCAAATAAATGAAAGATTAAAAGGAAAATTTTTAAAGAGAAGTTTCAGAAGTTATTAAGGTATTCCTATCAAAGATTATTTTAGCAGTATTGTGTCCTTTTTAAAAAATAGACAAATATCTTAAAGATGAGTGAAATTAATTCTTTTTTATGTACAAGAAGTTTGGAAATAGCAAGGGACATGAACCCTGTTTGCTTTGTTACTTCATCATCTTTAGGTTATCATTAGTAGCATGTAGTCCCAGATGTCTGTTCAGATAGGCAGGAAGGAAGAGGAAATGTTCGAAGGATATTTCTTTTGAGGAAATTTCCATACTCCTCTTCAAATACTTCCACACATACTTTACTCTAAGGCCATCCATTCATGAAGGATGTTAGGAAATGCAGTTCTTTAAGTGGACTTTATGGTAGGGAGTAGGTAGAAGGAACCCTTTATGTTTTTTTTGTTTTTTGCGGAACCAGGGATTGAACTCAGGCCCTTGCGCTTGCCAGGGAAGCACTTATTATCTCCCTGGCCTCAGGAACCCTTTATGTTTGTGTGGACAATGTCTGCTACACACACACAAAAATATACTTCTGTTCATGGTTTGTTACCAAATGGAGAAATAAATCATCCTCGTGTCACTAATGAACTTTACTAAAAGTTCCCAGAAATTTCTCTTAAGTTGTGTTTAATAAATGTTATTAATTAGTAATCTGGTTAATATAGTTAGACATGCGAATATTGTTTAAAAGTCATATACTTTATAAAAGGTTCATAGTTACCTTGGAAATGTATGAGATTTAATTTTAAGATGTAACTTTGTAGGTAGTTTCTTTGAGAGATTATTTATATAGATTCTTGGATTAATACATAGTTTTTATTATGTTTATTGAGATACATTATGAAATATGCCCATTTTAAATACACCTTTTCATGATTTATACATTCATGAAGCTACCACATTTTCTTTTGACTGGCTCAGCCTGCCTTAACTGTGGGTCTGGTGTGGCATGTGGTGCTGGGGATTGAAATGTGTTCTCCTGTGCCCGACTGAGTTTGCCCAAGCAGGCGCTTTAGACAGCTGAGTTATCCAGCCCCCTACCACATGTTTTTTTAAGTGTACATTTGATAAATATATACTATGTGTAATAGAGAGTATTACTATGATGCAAAAACATTCCTACTATTTTGCAGTCAGACCTTTCCCATTTCCCTCCAACCTTTTCTCTCCTCTAAACAATCAGTATTATAGAATAATTGTTAGAAATTTTTAACAAATAGAATTATACAGCATGTAGCTTTTGTGTCTGGCTTCAGTTATTTCTTAAGTAGGTCATTCCTTTTTATTGCTAAATGGCAGCTTCCTGTAAGATATGGCATAATTTGCTTAGCCATTTGTTGGTGACTATGCAAGTTAGTACTGGTTTTTGTGTAGTGCATCTGTTTTTTAGTTTTGTAAATTACTAGAAGTTCCAGATTGTCAAACTTAAAAAAAAAAGGTTATGCCAAGTTATGTTTCACCACATTTTTGTTGATTGACGTGCTTGTAGTATGTAGTACAGTTTTTAAAAAAAATTTGAATTGTTCTTTAGGTGCGTAATAGTAACTGATTTTAATTTACAATGCTTTAATAACTAATGAAGCTTAACATTTCACATGTATGTTAAGTCACTTAATATGTCTTCTGTGAGTTGTCTTAGCCCAGTTTAAAAACTATATTCTTAGGAATTACAAGAAATCTTGAAACGTTATAAACAAGTCCATTAGTAGGTGTGTGTTGCAGGTACTTCCTACTAACTGTGGTTTGCTTTTTCATTTCCCCAGCAGTGTTCTTTGAAGAACAATTTTTTTTTGTGTGTGTGCTTCTGGGGGTTGATAAGAGGTACTCCTACAATGAGACTAGTTCAGCCATTCTTAAAATTTTTTGTTTTGAAACAGGGTCTTGCTGAGTTACACAGGCTGGCCTTGAATTTACAGCTCTCTTTCCTCCTCCTTCTGAGCAGCTGGGATTATAGGTGTACTCTTTTTATTTTATTTTTTATTTTTTTTTTGTCTTTTTGAGACAGGGTCTCACTATGCAGTTCAGGCTGTCCTTAAGCTCACTTTGTAGCTCAGGCTGGTCTCGAACTCACAACAATCCTCCTGCCTCAGCCTCCCGAGTGCTGGGATTACAGGCGTGCGCCACCACGCCCGGCTTATAGGTGTACTCTGCCATGCCACTTTTTTACTTTTTTGGTATTGGGAGTTGAACTTAGGACCTTGTGCTTGCCAAGCAGGGAGTGTGCCACTGGGCTGTATACCAGGTCCCAGTCAGGTTTTAAATTTTGATTATGTACAGTTTTTAATTTTTTCTTTGTAGTTCATATTTTTCATGTCCTACTTAAGAAATCTTTGTTGTCACAGAGCGAAGTTTTGTTTTATTTTTTTATGATTTCTTCCAGAATTCTTATGAATTAGTTAGCATATTTAGGCTTGTGATCCAGTAAATCATTTTGTGCTCATTTATATAGTATGAGAGACGGGTTGGAGGTTTTAGGGAGGGGGCATGTGAATATCTAGTGTTTGTTTTTATTTAATGTATTTAGTACAGGGTCTGCAGTCTCACTGCACAGATTGGACTCTTAGTGATCCTCCTGTTTTCAGCTTCCCTAGTGCTGGAATCCAGGCACATGCCATCAAGCCTAGTCTAGAATATCTAGTTTTAATGTCATTTGCTAAGACTTTTAACAAAATTGCTTGACTACTGTGGCATCTTTGTCAGAAGCAGAATATTTTATGTGTATGTGTGGGCATGGGCTGTTCCTGGACTCTGTTCTGATCTACATTTTCCACATTATGATGATTACTAAAATTGGATACTGTGTCTTGAAGTCAGTTAGGTGGAGTAAAATTTCATTCCTTTTGAAAAGTCTGTTAGCTTTTTTGGGTGCTTTACAGTTTTTTTTTTTTTTTTTTTTTTAAGTAAAATTATTTTGATTTGCAGTGCTTGTGTGTGCTAAGCCTTGAGGGAGCTACTGCAAGTGCTCCACCACTGACTTACACTTGCAGGCGTTCAGCACAAGTTTTAGAATCAGCCCGTCACTTTGGAAAAAGTTTTGTGAGGATTTGGTTGAGATTATGGTAAATCTGTAGGTCAGATGGGGAGAATTGGCATGCTAATCATTGTGAGACTTCTCCACAATTATGGTGTTTTTTTGTTTTTGGTGGTG
Source organism: Ctenomys sociabilis (assembly GCA_004027165.1). NCBI lineage: Eukaryota > Metazoa > Chordata > Mammalia > Rodentia > Ctenomyidae > Ctenomys > Ctenomys sociabilis. Next base: position 12,158 of record PVKA01040046.1, on the reverse strand, counting down.
CTGAGGATTCAGCCCAGAGCCTTGAACATGGCTAGGCAAATGCTGTACTGCTGTACTGAGCTGTACTCCTAGCTGTCTCTGTTGTTTTAGATTTTTAATTTCTCTCATCACTGTTTTCTAGTTTTGGGTATAGCTCTGAAGCACATTTTTATCAAGTATTATTTAAATTGTCCATGTTTTTCAGTACTATTTTTGAATATTGCTTTAAAATGTTTTCTATTTGTTTACTGCTAGTATATGATCCTCCTCCTCTTCCTTGATTTTTGCTGCAAACTTTTCTTCTTCCTTTGTGTACTAGGTTTAAACCTGAAGCCTTTGTGTTGAGCTACATCTGCAGCACTTTTTTGTTTTTACAATTTCACTTTTAATTTTAGACAGGGTCTTGCTAAATCACTGAATTGTTCAGTCTGTGCTTGAGTTTGTAATCCTCCCTTCCTCAGCCACCTAGAGTCTTGGGATTTCAGGTGTGTGCTGCTTATTATACCCAGCCACTGTTAGTTTAAAGAAATGCAATTTTTAGAAGATCTTGTTGTATACTATGACTTCCCTAAACTTTATTGTTATAGCTTTTTTTGTAGAGGTCTTAGATTTTTGTAAATGTAAATTATAATGTCTGCAGATAAAATTTGTCTTAAATCTTCTTTTCCAGTGTATATTTTATTTTTCTTGCCTTACTGCATTAGTCAGGACTTACAGTAGCACTTAGTACAAGTAATAAGCATACATATCCTTGTTTTGTTCCTATGCTTAAATAAAAAGTGTTAAATCTTTTTTTCTTTTTTTAAATGTATTTAGTACAGGATATATAGGGTCTCACTACACAGATCAGACTTGTTGTGATGCTCCTGTTTTCAGCCTCCCAAGCACTGGGATTATAGGTACATACCATCATGTCCAGTCTCAGTGGCCTTCTCAGCACACCCTTGGGGTGGGGCCAGCACATCCCTGTTCCTGCCTAAGCTGGTGCTTTAGTTGGGGTGCTTTAGTCTGCTGAGCTATCTGGCTAGTCTTTCAACATTGTGGTGTTAACTCTAGATTTTTTTGTTTTTGTTTTCTTGAGACAGGGTCTCACTGTGTAGTTCAGGTTGGCCTTGAACTCACTTTGTAGCCCAAGCTGGTCTTTACCTTGCATCGATCTTCCTGCCTCATCCTCCCCCTCATCCTTTGTAGTGTGTGGATCACGGTGCCTGACTTCTCCTTTAATTCTTAATTTATTAAGTTTTTATGAAAACCATAAATGGGTGTTTAAATTTGTTAATTTTTCTTGGGCATCTGCTGAGATGATCATAGGTTTCCTTCTGTTAATACAGTGAATTATGTTATGAGTTTTCAGATGTTCAGCAAACTTCAGTTCCCAAGATAAGTCCAAGGTTCACAGAGTATTATCATCTCAATATATTATTAAATTGGATTTAGTTTATTTTGTTAATTTTTAGATCTATGTTCATTAAGAGTATTGGCACATGGATTTCTCCTGATGTCTTTGGTGTTGGTACTACAGCAATGTTGATTTGCTAAAATGATTTGGGAAGCAATCCCTGCTTTGCTTTCTAAAGGAGTTTGTGTAGGGTGTTTGACAGAGTTCACCAGTGAAGTTATTTGTGATTTTCATATGTTTAATAGGTATACAGCTGATCAGACTTTTTTTTTTTTTTTTTTGGTATGTTTGGTAATTTTTTAAAGAAAATTTTGAAGGTATATATTGACAAAAAGTTAATCTATAACGATTTCTTTGTTTCAGTGTTTTCAGGATGCGTGGTAGTGCCTCTTCTTTCATTCCTGAATTTTATGTTGTTTTTCTCACTCTTGATTAATCTAGAGAAACTAATCTACATTAATCTTTTTAAAGAACGAGCTTTTTGTGTTAGTAGTTTTATTTCTGGTTAATAGTTTATTTATTGTGTTCTACATAATTTCCACATTTTGTTTGTGTACCTTTTTATAGCTTCTGATAGTAAACACTTAGAACAGTGCTTTCTATAACTTTATAATATAAACATTTAAGCTATAGATTTGTATTTGAATTGCTTTAATTATATTGTATACATTTCGATATATGTATTTTGTTTTTGTGATTAGTCAGCTCAAGATGCTTTTATTTTTTTGTATTTTTAGGGAAGGGTGTACAGGGTGTTCAGGATCTCATTACTAGATCAGACTTGTTAGTGATCTGCCTGTTTACAGCCTCCCAAGAGCTGGGATTACAGGCCCAGTCTCAGTCACCATATCAGCATGCCCTGGGGTGGGACTGGCATGGCAACCCTTGGAATTGAACCCTGGCCCCTGCTTGTAGGCGCTTTAATCCACTGAGCTAGTTGGCTGATACTCAAAGATACTTGCTGTTTTGCTTTGTATTTGTTCTTTGCCTCATGTGTTATTTGTAAATATTAATTTCCAGATTTTACAGGGAGTAGGAGAGTTCTAGTTTTTTGATAATTTCTAATTTAATATTATTGAGAGATTTCAGTTCATAAAAATATATTGTTTTTTTTAATGCCTTGGAATGTGGCTTCTTTGGTGAATGTTCCAGGTATGTTTGAAAAAAAAAAAATATATTCTGCTGTTGGTAGTATAATGTTTTATAAATGTCAGTTTGGCCTCATTGGTTGACAGTGCTGTTCATGTTTTCTATGTCATTATTGATTTTCTGTCTACTTGTTCTATTGCTGAGAGGAGACCTGTTGAAATCTCCAATTACAACTCTGGTTTTTCTCTTTCTCTATTTAGATATATCTGTTTTTGCTTCATGTATTTTGGAACTTTGTTTTTAGGTACCTACTCAATTTGAAATTGTTTTTATATTTTGAAAGACTGCCTTTTATTTTTTTGGGAGAGGGAGTGTCTTAATCTAATAGCTCAGGTTGGCCTTCAGCTTCTTGTGTAGCCCCTACTGGCCTTAAGGTAAGGATCCTCTTGCCTCAGCCTATTGAATTCTGGGATTTTAGGCATGTGCCACCTGACTGACTCTGACTTTATCATTACAAAATTTCCCTCTTTATTTCTAATATTAGCCATTCTGTTGAGGTTAACTCTGTTAATCTAGATGTTTTAGCTCTCTTCTAATTAGTATTCATACTTTTTTCTATCACTTTACTTTCATTGTGTGTCTTTATATGTAAAGTGCATTCTTTGTAGGCAACATTGACATAGGCCTTAAAAAACTGAGTGTCTTGATCTTTTAATTAAAAAATAAAAACAAAGCAAAAAAATTTTTTTTGGGGGATGGGCCTTGTATATACTAGTTAGGATCTGATTGTCTCCTAGCTCTTGACATGATGACTTTGTAGTAATTCCTTGTTTGACCTTGTTGAATTTTACTGTTTGTAATGTTTTGTGTGTATTTTTCTGATGAAAGCCTCATGCAGTTATTGAGGTGCAGTTCTATAGTTTATGATTAATTCATGATCAAGGCTGGGATTATATGTCTGAATGCTTGGATAAGGGGTGTGAATACTACACCCAGCCTGGGGCATACAACTTGAATGTAACATAAGAAAGACGGAGAGACAGACTTGCAGTCTGTAGCCATTGTGGCTGTCACTTCTCCCATTTGCTCTCTGTTCTTTGCTGCCACTATGAGGTGCTGCTCTCTGCTATGTGCCATTCTGCCTTGGAGCCAGCTGAGTATGGATTGAAACCTTGAGTAACTGTGAGCTAAATAAACCTTTCCTTCCTTCATTTTGAGTGTCTGGGTATTTGTCCTAGCAGTGAGAGAAGAGTAATTGAGACAGAATGTGGTACTGGGAGTGGGGCTGTTGCTGTGGCTAAACCTGACCATGTGGATTACAAGCTTTTGGGAATGGTTTGGGGAAAAGATAGGAAAGGTTCAGAGATGTCACCTACAAGAGAAGTGCTAGAGCAGTTTTGGCTGTTCTGTATGGGAGATTCTTGTTAGAGCTCAGACCAGAAGGCTACTTAAAGTCTTGCTTGTAAAGACCAGGCTGGGATGGTTACTGCTGGGAAGAAGGACTACATTGGCTGTTGAACTCTGGATGATTTGTGTTACGACATGCCAGAAAATTTGTCTGCATTTGCTTGTGTCCAGAGACTTTGCCTGAGACTGAGATTAACCATGGCAGACTAATTAACCTTTGAAAAGATATTTCAAAACAGCTGAATATCGTAACTTTTGTATCTGATAAGGTCAGTCACATACCCTCAGGATTTATCCTGTAATCCTGTACCACACTTTGTAGATTGTCAGTGTCAGATGAGTCACAGCTATTGCTTGACCAATTTGCTCTCTGTGAAAGGCTGAGAGAATGTTTTCTCTTAAAATGTCTTTTACATAAAGGGATGTGCATGAGTCTTTGGGGGCCCAGGGGTGGAATGTATTTGTTCCCTGAAAGCTTCATCAGTCATTGAGGTGCAGTTCTATAGTTTGTGTTTAATTCAAGATCCAAGGCTGGGATTATGTGTCTTGAGTGCTGCTGAGATAAGGGGTGTGAGTGCTATACTCAGCCTGGGGTAGACAGTCTATAATAACATAAGAGAGGCAGACAGATGGACAGATAGACAGGCTTGCTCTCTGTAGCCATTGTTGCTATTACTCCTCCCATTTGCTCTCTGCTCTTTGCCACCATGAGCTGCTGCTCTCTGCCACTCTGCCCTCGAGCCAGCTGAGTATGGACTGAAACCTTCAGTAACTGGGAGCTAAATAAACCTTTCCTCCCTTCATTTTGAGTGTTGGGTATTTGTCCTAACAACGAGAGAAGAGTAACTGAGACACTGTTTAAATGTAAGTATAGTATTTAGGCAGTTTGGGAAGAATGTTGTCAGACCTGTGTTTTTTTTTTTTTTTTTTCCCCTTAATAATTCTCTTCTTTCTGTTGATGTACTCCACAGATTTCAGCAGCCTCAACTTTTGTAGGTTCTCCACCCCAGTTATTTTCCTCCTCCCAGATACCTATGTATGCCCTGCCTGTTGTATAATGCCCCCTAAATAGTAATTTTATAGTTTTGGTCTAGTTTTCTATGTTTTTTTTTTTTTTTTTTTTAATAGCAAAAAGACAATTCTGGTCACTATTCTTGTATTTGATTTCTATTTGTTACTATTTTTTGAAACAGCCTTGTTATGTAATTTAGGTTGGTTTTGAACTATGTAGTACAGTCTGTGATGCTAGGGCCAGTCAAATAGCTCAGCAGATTAAAGTGCCTGCTTAGGCAGAGTGCAGTGGCCAGGTTCGATCCTGGGTGTGCTGTGCATGTCTCGCCCCCAGGGCATGATGAGAAGGGGGTTGAAACTGGGCATGGTGGTGCACACCTGTAATCCCAGCACTTGGGAGGCTGAAAACAAGAGAGTCACTTATGAGTCCGATCTACGAAGTAAGACCTTATAGATCCTATATTAAATACATTAAAAAAAAAAGTCAGTAATGCTCCTCGCTCAGCCTCAGTGCTTGTATTACAGGTGTGCATCACCACATTGGTTTTCACTTAAACAGTTAGTCAGTGTCGCAGTATTTGCCTGTGCATGTTATCCTAGTGTAGAGGTGAGCAAAACCAGAGTATAGTTGTTTGAGATTGTAGGCCATCCAGTCTCATTTGTACCACTGTGGCAGCCATTGAAGATAGGTAAATGAATAGGTTAGGTATATTTGTTGTGCATTAGTAAGACTTTTATTATAAAAAGAGATGGTCAGCCTACAGCCCATAAGACCAAGGCCGGGTATGTCCAACTAGCTCTTCATATTTGAAGTCAGTCTAGGGCATCTTTGCCTCATACCTACCAATTTTCTCTTTAACCTCCTATCTATGATTAACTAGACCCCTTTTCCCCCCTCTTGAGTCAGCTTTCATTGTTGTTTTCAGTAGGTTTTTCCCACTTGATTCTGTTGCTACCACTTGGGTCTGTGCTGAGCAAATCTAATTAATTTTCTACATATCAGTCTTTTGTATAATAAAAGTTTTAAAGAACTTCATAATCTAACTGCTCATTAAGTTAATTCAGCTTTTTTTGGAAACTGTACTATATTCTTTGACTACAATTTTTCTGGCATGTTAATTTGTTTGAAAGGGTAGTCATATGTAACATTTAGATTTCCTCCTTCATCTTTTTTAATTTGTTCATTTTATTTGGATTTCTTTCAAGGTGTGGAGTTAGGAGTTGAAAGCAATAGTGACTAGTGACTGGATGTGCTAGATCTGTTATATAGGATCTAAACATTATACTTTTATTGACATAGCTCAGTATGCCAACTTTTCAAATTAGCAGCTGAACATTGTATTAAACTTACTCTCAAAGAAAACCTCAAATCTTTTCACTCATACTTGTGCTAAACAACTTTTTTTAATCTTAATATTTTTTTTCATTAACACAGGTATATAAGGCAAGATTACACTTTAGGAAAAAGGTTATGAATTACACAAACATTAGAAAGCATCTTCATGTCTCATTGAATGGAGGGATATCAATTGCCTTGCTCATGAAATGACTGGTCAGCTGTGCAGGCACACCTCTTTGCTAACAGTCCTCTGCAGAGAGCATCCCTACTAGCAGCACTGCTCTGTAGCTCAGAGAGCCTAAGCAGCACCAGATGGGAGGGAGTATGCAGCTGGAAGTGTGTCTCTGTGTGCCCAGCTGGAGTTTTAATAGCACAATAGAGAAGGGAAACGGGAAGCAGCAGCAGTTATTTTAACACATGATAAATAACCTTTTGGCTTTTGCCACACAGTTTATGGGACACTAAATTGTTAAGCATAGAAATTGTCTAGATACATTTATAAAATGATGTATATGAATTCTCCCTTAGTAATTTTACATTAAAAAATTTTCACTACATTTTAATTTTTGTTTACATCTTACTCCCACCCCCAGTTAAACTTTTACATAATTAAGGAATCAAATAGTTCTACAAGGTTTATAAGAATTGGACTTAAAAAAAAAGAATTGGACTTTTTTGTCCTAGACAGACCTTCAGAAGCAAACATCTTCACCTTCTTTTATTATCTTGGTTCTTTAGTTCTTTTTTTTTTTTTTTTTTTTTTTTCCGGAACCTGGGGATTGAATTCATGCCCTTGTGCTTGCCAGGGAAGCGTTTATTCCACTAAGCCATCTCCCTGGCTCCCTGGTTCTTTAGTTCTTACTTAAATGTTTCTAAATACTAAGCCAATTTTACTTTTAGGTCTTTAATTCTAGATTTTTGACTGTTGAAGGTGAGGATTTAGCTCATTCTATCTGCTTCTTACAAATCAGAATACTAGCTGGATGTGGTGACATATGCCTTTACGTAATCCCAGCCCTCAAGAGGCTGAGGCAGGAGGTTTGTCACAAGTTTGAGGCCTGCCTGGACTATATAGTTACTATATAAACTGCTCCCCTCCAAAAACAAACAGAAAAAAACCAACCAAACAAACCCCAAACCCAGTCCTAAATCAAATACATCTTTTTCACCTGTTTTGTCAAAATAATTAAGTTGTAACTTTAATTAGATTAGTATTTATTGTTAACATTGATTTGATCATGTTAATACATAGCTGAACCATCTAATGCACCAAACTCTGATTGTCTTTTCTTTTCTGTCACTTGAAGGTAGTAATTATTTTTTCCTTAGACATTTAATTTTCTATGTATTTTTACCAACTTGTTCACAGACTTTCTGCCTATTATTCAAAATTCCTATAAGGTTGTCAGTCATGTCAAGTATTTTATCAGCTGCTTCTTCTGTAGGAGTCTTTCCTATAGCTTTCTGACCTGTTAAATCTAGAGTGGTGCATACTTGACAACCCTAGCTCATCATCATTCACTGTAACTTAAGGGCTTCTTTTGCTCCCTCCTTGTCAGTTCTTTTTCTCAAATCTCAAACTTCTTACTTCATTTATTCCCTCTGCTTCTGTTGTTTTTAAGAATTGTATGTTTAAAGTTGTGTATATATGTATTTTTGAGGCAGGGTCTCATTGTACAGTTTAGGTTGGCATTGAACTCACTATGTAGCCCAGGCTGATTCTCCTACCTTAGCTTTCCAAGTACTGGAGTTATAGGTGTGCACCAGCAAAGATGTGTTTATTTTACTTCTGTACAGTATTTGCTAGTGTAGGCTGTTATATTTGGAAATATATTGTAGGACTTTGGAGCTGTTGCTCCTTTGCCTTCTTGAGTTTGATATTGTTGTTGAGAAATAAATTGTTCTGGTGAGACAAAAAAATTCTTCTCATACTTTTTGTATGTGACCTCATTTTATTACATAGGAACTGGGAGAATCTTCTCTTTGTCTGCCATGTGCTAAAAGCTGACAATGATACACTTTTTCTGATTCCATTCGTAAGTTACTTTGGTTATCCAGAGAGCTCTTACAGTCTAAACATTCAAATTCTTCGTTCCTGGACAATTGCATGAATTTTTTTTTTATTGGTAATTTCTTCTTCATTTTATGCATTTTTTCCTTTTGCTGAGAGCTTTTTGGGTGGGGGGCATTGTGTGCTGTGCACATTAGGAGGGATAGGATCCAGGGCCATGCACATGCTGGGAAAGTGCTCTACCACAGTTCTAGCCACAGGCCTCTGACAGCCTCTTTCTATGTTTTTTTTTTTTTTTTTTGATTAAGTTCTGATTGAACTCAGGAGCCTGCACATTCTGTTGAGCTATCTCTTTGGCCCTTTGCTTCCAGATTTTAATTTCCTGGGTTATCTTCTAGTTTAGTATCCCGACTCCTGACTTTGATTTTTATTGATTTGCTTTATTTTCTGGAAGAGTTCTGAAATTTATCTGCCACACATTTTACTAAGTTTTATAATTTTATTGTCATTATGTAAAACTTTCCCAGAGCTTTCTTTTGATTATCTCTCCTGGCATAGTATCCTGTTCTTGTTTTAATGGTTGTGGTTTTTTTCTTCTTTTCTTGTCTTTTTGAGACAGGGTCTTGACACGCAGCTCAGGCTGCCCTTGAGCTCACTTTGTAGCCCAGGCTGGCTGGTCTTTAACTCTCAGACATCCTCCTTCCTCAGTCTCCTGAGTGCTGGGATTACAGGCATGCATGACTACATCTGGCAGGTTATACTTTTTAAAAAACTGTGTTGAGTATTAATGATTTGTTTCTTGTGCATTTTTTTTTTGAGAATATCTAATGTTAGTATTTTGAGGTCTTTCTCTGTAGCTGTTAAAATTACTTACAGAAGACTTTTTCAGTCTATTTTCTATAGGATGAAGGATCTACTACTAACATTGTGGGTGCTTAGAGGGGAGTGGTGGGGAAAAGATGGTTCTTGCCTTCTATTTTCTAATGTTTACCCAATCCTCTGTTTTCACTCTGGGGCCTTGTTTTCTGTCTTCCTAATGCCTTCCAAGTTCATGTACATGCCTTAGTTTTCTTGTCTCTAGATAATACTCTTCAACTATTTGCTGGCATGGAGAAGGCATAGTACAGTTCTGTGCATCTCAGTGGGAGGTACCTGATCATTGCAGTGCCCGTTAAACAGGCTTTAACCAGTTTTCTTTATTTCATCTCCCTATTGCGCTGCCTACTACCAAAGGTAAAATATATCTAAAATTCCTGAGGCTGAGGGCAGCTGTGTCAGTTGGAATGTATTTCCATTTTCTCTGTGTCTAGTGTTCTATTTTTGAGGTAACACACATTTGTTTACTTCTTGAGCATCTGCCCCTTTTAAAATTTTGATGCTATTTCCTCTCATGTTCTACATACTATTATAATTACAAACAACAACAAAACACTTTGTCACTGAAGTTTAGAGGGATTTAAGAGAGAGCAAAAGCAGATGTGTATATTTACTTTGCCATCTTTACCTTGAGTATATCAGTTATGTTTTAACAGACGTTTTCCATTATGTGTGACACTTTTTTCCTTTCCTGTGATTCCAGTTGAGAGGTAACTGAATGTACTGTCTCCTTGATCTTTTCAAGCAGTTACCCTATCACAGAAAGAAATGAGGTTGGAATTTCCTAGGGCATTTTTGTTATTGCAGATGATCACAGGTGAGTTTTCTGCACATCATTCTAGAATCCAACCCAGGGTTGATGTTAACTATAATTGGTGTTGTAGTTTGAGGCCATTTTCTCTCAATTGTTCTTAAAATTCTGAATTTCTTCTGGCAGCTCTTCTCATTTTAAGATATCTAGTAAGGGTTCCCTTTCATTTACAAGTTGCGATTGTGAGTAGGTTGTAATTAGGTTGGTCCAGAAGACTTGAACTCATTTATAGTATGTAGGTCAACCCTATCACTTTACAGCTCCTGAAGCTGAGGCACCCTGAGGTAGAGTAGATTTCCTAATGTCATGTAGGTAAATTGTTGAAAAACCAGGCCTAGAACCTGTGTCATCTGATCTAGCTTGTGTTCTTTTTCATGATATGACGTTCTGGGTTCATTTTTATCAGTACATCTGTTAATTTTATTATGTTTCTTGATGTCTGAATATAGTTTTATTATTGGAAGTGTGTATTTTGTTGGTCCTGAGAAATCTAGTTGTGATTTAGTCACTCTAATTTTTTCTAGTGGGAGCTTTATAGCTGATAAGCTTCTTGCCTATCTCTGTATTGTACCTAAAGAAAAGGGCATTAAGAAATTAAAGTATATATTTTCTTTAAATCACATTTATGTTGGTAGGAAGTGAATTTACCCTGATTTTGTTATAATCTGTTTAATTAGAACCATTCTGAACTATGGTGTGGCCTTCTGTTTATTTTTGTCTGATCATCTCTTTATTGATGTATTTTCTTATGCTCCTTAGCTAGCTGGGCACTCAACAACACCATTGTTGATATCTATGATGTCATGAGGGTGCTGGCTGGCCACGTTGCAGTCCACAGACTAGGTGGTCCCCAGGATCTCCTTAATGGTTCTGGAAAGTTCTCTGGCTAAAGAGTGGTGCCTTATCTGACAGGCATCTGTTGGGCAGTGTTGAGTATCACATCAAAAGTAGTATTTCCACTGTGTTTAAAGATTCTCTGCATCTTTCCATCTCTTGGCGGCTCCTTGAGGGCTTTGATGATCAGGGAAGAGGCAGAAGACACCACCTTAATCTGAGCCTGTCTGTTCTGAATGGTAAATTTCATGGTAATCTGCAGGCCCTTCCAGTTACCAGTTGCCTTGGCGATGTCATCCTCTGCTTTTTTTGGAGACAGACCCAAGGGACCAATCTTGGGGGCCAGGGCAGATGTGGTACTGACTTAGCCACCGGTGCACCTCAGGTACACGACTTTGATCTCGTTGGGGTTGAACTTGGAGGCATGCTGGAGGTGGCTGGTGTCGAATGAACCTGGATTCGGGAAGACTGAAGAAAGTTGTACCTTAGCCTCCTAGCTGAAAGCCGAAAGTGGCCTTCTGTTGATGCCAGTGATGTCTCTCCCACTTCAGTTCAGTTTACAGAGAATCTTAACTTCTTGTGTGAAAGATGCTAGCCATTTCTCAGCAAGCTTTCCTCTAGCCTCTCTTGCTATTGGAATAGTTATTTTCTTGGTTTGTCTATACATATCTTTTAAGAACTTGGTTATGTAGATACTGTCTTGATAGCAATAACATGTAAACAAAGATTTAACATTATCTGAATGAAGTAAGTCTGTTATGTTCATGGGCTAGTATGTGGACCCTCATTCTCATTTTCTTAATACCTTGGAAAGACTAAAGAAAGATTTATGAACTTTCTTAAATTGGAAAGTATGGCCATGAGCTCTAGTCATTGCTAAATTGAGTTGATGACAGTTTCTTTGTACTATTTTGTAATCCACAAGGGCTAATTTTTGCTATTAGTCCTATTAAGCAGTATGGCAGAATGGAAAGAATTTATGCTTTAGATTACTATGGTTTAAATCAGCTATATTTGGTATGTACCATTGCCATTTTTGTGCTATGAGAGAATTATTTAACCTTTTCAGGTCTTGATTTCTTCAGTTGTTTGGTTGAAAAGATTACAGGGTCTGTATGAAGGCCCTAGTATAGTGCCTAATATGCAGATCATAGTAGGCCTGAGCTGTAATAGTGGTACTTTATCTTTTTTTTTTTTTTTTTATACTGAGAAGAAAAAGTATATATTTAGAATTAGTTATCTGGATTCAGTAGTTTAGATGATCCCAATTTTGTTGGCAACATCCAATGCATCATAATCAGGAGCCAGTCGAACATACGCCTTCTTCTCTCCATCAGGCCTGATTAGGGTATTAACCTTGGCAACATCAATGTCATAGAGCTTCTTTACAGCTTGTTTGATT
>PVKA01040045.1:0-19036 GCA_004027165.1 Ctenomys sociabilis | reverse complement strand
CCTTGCTCAGAAAATTTGGAGCTCACCTGAGTCTCATGATATTGCAGTACAGGTTCTCCTATGTCCTGAGTCTTCGCTGACCTTGAAAGGCTAGGGCCAAAATGTTGGCTGGCCTTGTGGCTCTTCTATTTCTCCAACTCTGACTTGTGATCTTAGGTTGTTAACCATCCAGAAGAAAAGCTGATTAGTATCCTGCAGCGTATGCCATTCACTTTGCCTTATCTGACTCAATTGATTTTACTTGTTGTACGTTTCCTTTTGTATTTCTGCTTTTCGCTTGTTATACTAGGGAGACTATACGATATTAACCAGCACTGAATTTTTCAATACCAGCAGAAAACCAGTATAACATATGACAAAATTAAGGCGCTGGCATGTGCTTGACCACCACAGCCCCGGAAGCCTTGCCAAGCCTGCCCCTTGCCATCTTGGCAGCCCAAAGGGCCTGTCTCTGCACACCAGGCCCAGGGAAACATTCAACAAATGGGTGGGGCAGGTGGTCAATTCTGATTTTTCTTTGCCTTTTCTTTTTCTGTGTCATTAGAGGTTGAACCCAGGGCTGTTTGAAACCACTAAATACTGTTGTAGCTCACACTGAGCTAGCTGCATTCCCAGATCTCTTGTGCTATTGTTGTTGTTGTTGTCTTCCATCCCCAGATCTGTTTCTTAACTTTTTGAAATTTTAAGACAAGGCCTGCTCTGGCTTGTGTCTATGTGTCCCCCAAGGCCTCATGTGGTGACAGGTGGGGCTTTTTCCAGAGGTGTTGGATCTAGGGTGTTAGACACTAGGATTGGCTCATGGTCAGTGCTAGGTTGGAGGGCACTAGGATACCTGCCCAGGGGCTTGTAGCCTGGCTAAAATAGAAGGACCAGAAAGAGGCTTGTGGTTTGTCACTTGCTTTTGCTGTCTGCCATGGGCTTTTTCCACTCTATATTCCTGTCTGCTGTGATACCCTGTCTTGCAGCCAGTCGGCTACAGACTGAAACCCTTATACACTGTGAGCGGAATAAATCTTTCCTCATTAGCTGTGTACTTTGTCTCAACAATGAGAAAGTAACTAAGACAGGGTCTCACTAAGTTGGCCAGGCAGGGTTTGAACTTGGCTCTTCCTGCCTTAGCCTCCCAGAGTGCCTGGCAATTTCATTTATTCTAAATGCCTACTTCACAGGTAAGAAAAAAGAAGGCCAATACATGTCTCAAAGAAATATGGAGTGCACCACAGAACTGGGACTCAAGCTCAAGCCTTCAGATTCTAAACCTACAATTCTGGCCTCTGTGTCACTGCTCCAGCACCACCCTTTCCAGTCACTGTAAAGAAAATCATTTCAAATTGATAGAGTCTCAGGGCTGGAAGACCATGCCTTGTTAAAAACACGAAAGAAAAATTAATGACAGTGATTGAAAAGTGCACCATGAGTTCCTACTATGGTTTGAACATGGGTACTGTCCCCTGAGCCTTGATGTAAAACTTTGACCATCAGCATGGCCCCATGGGAAGTGCCAAGCACCTGTAGGAGCAGGGGGCAAGGGCCAGTGGGAACATATGTCCAAAGGAGACAGAGGGCCCCGACAGCTTCTGGCTACTCCCCAGCTGCTGCTGAGACTCGTATTCCAGCCGCCACAGAACCCAAATCAGTAGGGCTGTTGATCCATGGCTTGACTCTCCAGACTGAGAGCTAAGTAAGCCCTTTCTTTTAGTAAGCTAATTGCTTCAGGCATTTCCATATAATAACATGAAGGTGGTAAGCACTGGAGAGGCCCTGCCTTCTCCACACACAGGTTCTTCCCAAGCCAACTCTTCATCTGCAACGGTGGGCAGGGCTCAGAAGACAGAAGCTGCCTGGTTGCAGGCCCCAGGTCTGTTGTGGACTCTGCCTGTGCATCTTGCCAGGCACCCTCTCCCCAGCTTCTGAGGACAGCCTTGCTCTCCCAACATCCCCTGACCCAGGGAGGCTCAGTCCAGCCAAGCCACTCATCAAGCAATCCATCGTGATCTGTTATTAATAATGTCAGATCAAATCCAAGTAACAATTGGAAAAACAGATTGCAACACTGCACTCTTTATTGCTGGTGTTTCTGTGGAACATTAGCAATCAGAAGCCTCCAGAGAGAAGCTGTAAAAGTGGGGGAGGAGACACAGCAAAAAAGCAAGCAAGAAAGGTACTTTATCCCTTGCTACAAACCTCGCAACATAGCCACTTTGTAACATGCACCATATGCAGCAGCGTGCACAAGGCCCAATAACCTCCTTCCAACTGGTAATAAATCCCCTCGGACCCCAACACACTTGTAATTTACAACTTGGCTAAAATGAACATTATTTCAAGCTAAGCTTATTCTCAGAGGTGCAGGAGAATGTGGCAGCTTTCCTGCTGACAGAGGAGTTTCTTTTTAAATGTCATGCATTCACTTTCATTACTTCCAAATAATTGCCCGAAAAGATCGCTGCTGGACAGGGCAGCCCACTTTACATCAGCACGAGTCAATTTCCTCACTATCAAAGGAGCCCCAGGGGGCTACTTGCTGCCTGGGGCAAGCTCGACCTCCGATGCTGCCTCCCCTTTGGTTTCCTGGCTGTGCAGGAAACGGTGTTGCCATCATTGTGCAGGAAAGCCGCAGATAAAGTGGAATGTTGTCTACAGAGAGACAGCACCATCTGTCATCGCTGGCACCACCAAACCCCACCCTCCTGCGTCCATCAGGTCGTCAGCGCCATTGTCTGCTGGGCCTGGGCATCATGCTTGTCATCTGGAGCTAAGCGAAGGGCACACATATCCTTGTCATGGAATTTGGGTCTTTAGTTAAGAAGTTGGGGGAACCGGAAGACAGAAATCAGTAGGGCTTACCAGGACACTGCCATCCTGCTTACTACCACCTGTCTGCTGTAGATTTTGAAAGGCAAAGTGAGAAACACACAAAAGTGCAGCAGCCAAGGAGGCAAACGCTAGGAAATGGAGGCACCCTGGGGCCACATTTGGAGGCCAGAAGACGGAAAGGGGAAAGCAGGGTGCAATTCTGGTGTCCCTTGTGGATGAAGGAGAAGGTCCATCCTCTAAGTCCCTGGGGCTAAGTGTGTTCATACATCTTGGTTCTTGCTCTGTCATTGAGGTGCATTTGTTTTTCCCAACAATGGATAACAAAATCCACAAGCACTGGATGACCCTGTCTGGTGTGCCTCCTTCTACACTCCCAGATCCTAGTTCAAGCTACACAAGCCACCCTGCTTGCCCAGTTTTTATAAAGCTCCTGAAAGAAAAGTTAGACTTTCCTATTTCCCATCACTTCAATGAGAGAACAGCCTTCTGCGCTCTGCCCAGCTCAGCCTGGATTCCAGTCTCTGGATATATGTTCTACTCTCAAACGTAAGTACAGACTTTTCAGTTCTTCAGCTAGAACCTAAGCTCTGGCCTAGTGCTCTGGGGGTCAAGCCCCCACCCCATATTACAGTTCTGGCTGTGCTCTGAATTTGAGAACCATGTTGACATTTAGGTTTTAATTAAATGTTATCCTTGAAACTGTTGTCTTCTATTTCTTTTGCTCCTTGGCTTGAGTTTTATCTAAAGAATCAGCCTAAAATTTTATTTCCCTAAAATCAATAAGTCAGTCATGCCAGGAAGTGCAGAGACCCAGGCACCAGGAACAGGACCAACCCTGCAACCACCAGACCCATTTCCAGTTGTTGGCTTTCCAGAAATTTCTTGTTGTGGATTCCCCCATCGTGTTCCACCTGTCCTCCTCAGCTCTCTGCTGAATGTGGTCAGATGCCTTGCTGATGGCTGCAGGTACTGTCACACCTGGTCTGCACAGCTGGGCACCAGCCCTGCTGAAGGGAAGCAGCCTAAGTGCCCCTGAGTCTGATTCCTGGCCTTCAGTCTCTATGGTTCTGTGTTCTGCCATAGGACATCTGGCTGTATCAAGATGTTCGCAAAATGCGACTCTTCACAGGCTAAAACAGAGGAGGAACCAGTCACTCTTTGCAGAGGGTAGAGCTGAAGCCAACAAGCAGCCAGCAAGGGCCTCTTCCTTGTGTGGTGAGTGGCACTGAGTCCACACAGTAGCTGCATGCAGTGTAGGACCCTGCAGAGCTGCGAGCTTTCTGGAGGAGTCCCAACCATTGGAATACAAGCGAGAAGCAGTACTGTTTCCTCCAACTGTGGTCTGGATTGTGATAGGTTGAATTACATTCTTTTTATTGGCTTTAAAAAAAGGTAGTTGATTAATAGAAAACAACTGGAGCCTTGTTCACAGATGGTGACCTCCAAGACTTCCCTTCCCGTGGGTGCCACCAGAGGGGATGGGAGTGACATGCTCAATCTTCCTGATCTTCACTCTCCAGGGAGCAAGTTTCTGAGGGCTGACTGTGCCCAGGTCCGAGGGCCTTTGACTTGCTTCCTCCTATGGCCTGGAGTTTGACATGCAGGGCGACGGTGCCTGACTCCTTGCTCTTCAGGGCCACATCTTGGAAAGTCAGCATGGCAGTGTAAAGGAAGGATTCATCCAATTAGCCTTCACCTTCCCACCAGTCATGTGACAGACTGATTTCCTTGCCAGAAAGATCAGGGACCTAGCAGAAAACTTCCCAAACATGGGGAAACAATCTGACATTCAGGTAACCGAAGATACAGAACTCCAAATAACATTAACCCAATTAGAGACATATAATAGTCAAGATCCAAGAAATCCAGCACAAGAATATGCTAAAAGCTGCTGGAGAAAAGAAGCAGATCACGTTTAAAGGAAAACTTATCAGAATAAGGGACCTGGATAAAAGCATCATTGAAGGATATAAATGTGTGACAGACACCAAATACACTCTTTCCACCACCAGAGGCCCCAGGCTGATGAGCTGTTCTTCCTTATTTTCCTTTCCTCTGTGAGGGGCCATTTCCCTCTCCAGACATCTCAGGCAGACACCAAAGCTTTCTACTCATATGCATTGATTAAATGGCTTGGCACATTACATTAGATGGTTTCAGGAAATTATTTTATTTAGATGTGATCATGACTTCATCATTAAATAGACAAGCGTGTTCAGAGATGGAGTGCTGTGGTGTGACAGTGTCCTGGGACAGGTAGATGATGTAAAGAAGGGGAGAAGAGACAGAGGAATAGAGGAAGGGAGAAAGGAAGGGAGGAAGGAAAGAAGCAGGGATGGAAACTAGGCATAAATAATTAGTGACACTAGGAAGTGATTAAATGGATGTTCATTGTTCTACTCACCCAACACTTCTGTTTATTTTAATTTTTTCACAATAAAAAGTTGAAGAAGAAATTCAGTCCACCTTACAGCTTTCCTTCTGCATGCAGTTCTGAAGCTATTCCTGCCTCCACTTCTGACTCCACTTGGGGTGCTGAAACTTGGGAGGATGAGGCATCCATGAGTTTGCATACCATGCTGGAAGAGTAGGTATCCCTTTGCCTGGATGTGAGTGGTTATAATTGTGCCCATGTTGAGTTTCATTGCTTCTCCAAGCATCACCCCGCTCCTCCATACTGTTCTCTGGGCAGAATTTGTTGGAGGTTTTGCAGGGCTGCATGGGTCCGCCCAACATGGAGGGCTCCGATGGGCCACTCCACTTGTGACTTTCCTCCTCCACAGGTCCTATGGCCCACAGAATCACCTGAAGCCCACCTTGAAATCACTCACTGCTGGGTCCCTTTCTTCAAGAGTAACTCCAAGTGAGACACAGCCACACCCCAAGCCAGTTCTCTCCACAGTGCCTCCTTAACCTGAGAAGATCTTGCAGAGCCAGCGGTAGGTCAGACTTCTCTGGTGTCTATTATCCAGGCCCCCTGACTCTGAATCTTTACTTCTACCTCTGTGGCCAGTCTGTGAGTCATGCAGATTAGACACCCAACCAAGAAAGGAATTTTGTTTTCTGTATTTTAGGGAAGTGTCTACAGGGTGTTCAGGGTCTCAATACTAGATCGGACTCACAATGATCCACCTGTTTACAGCCTCCTGAAAGCTGGGATTGCAGATGAATGCCACCATGCCCAGTCTCAATTGCATTCTCGGCGTGCCCCAGGGGCAGGCCTGGCAGGGCGGGCCCAGGGATCAAACCCTCAGCCTCTGTGCCTACTTGCAGGCACTTTAATCTGCTGAGCTATTTGGGTGGCCCTTGAGAAAGTAATGATTAACCTTTCCATTGTTTTAAGTTGTACTACTGGCCCTTCCATTTCTGGAGGAAAATACTTGAGCAACACAAATTAAAGGAGGAAAGATTTCTTTTGGCTCACAGTTTCAGAATTTTCAGTTAGCTCTGTTGTTTCCAGGTCTATAATAGGTAGAAGCATCAAAGCATAAATGGGTGTGATGGGAGAAAGCTTCTCACCTCACAGCAGCCAGGAAGCATAGAGAAAGGGCTCAGGGACCAGCTAACAGTCCCCACAGTCACACCCCTGTGATCACTTTCTCCAATTAGTTCCCACCTCCTTAGAGCCCAAGGAGCTATGAATTCTTTAGTGGGTTAATCCATTGAATAAGTTAGTGCCTTCAGAACCCAATCGCCTCTGTAAGGATCTCTAAATCCAATGATCAACCATCGCACATAATGCAAGTGGACGCTTGCATCCCAGTCTGGCGGGAGGAGGGATAGAAGACCCTTTCCCCCCTCCTTCATCATGAACACTGTGCCTCCACCAATCCTATGCTAGCACCTCTCAGCCCACAGTTCTCTTTTTAGATTAGCTGGGAGCCAGTGGCAAGGAGGGCTCTTCAACGTGGCGGGTCAATGCTGCCACTGCACAGGAAGTCCTGGGAAAAGACTGGCCCAATAGCCAGTGACTCTTTCTCTAAAACATGGTGGTTAGTGCCTCCTCTACTCAGCTTTAGGCCTTGATCACTGCTTCCATGACAATAAGCAAATTTCTACTCCACATCTTTTACACAAATATAAATATACTTAGTTTATGGGAGTGAGAAAAGCCAAGTTACAATCAAACTCAACTTCCAGTTTGCTGTGTGTGATCATTTGATGTCTCTGATTAAGGGTGGTAA
Source organism: Ctenomys sociabilis (assembly GCA_004027165.1). Taxonomy (NCBI): domain Eukaryota; kingdom Metazoa; phylum Chordata; class Mammalia; order Rodentia; family Ctenomyidae; genus Ctenomys; species Ctenomys sociabilis. The sequence goes on along the minus strand of PVKA01040045.1, from coordinate 12,035 downwards.
GAGCACACCATATGCTCGGTACCTACAGATTCCTTGTATCCTGTGACATAATTTAGGGGCTAAGCCAGTGTTAACCTGTGCCTGACAAAACACCAAAGAACTTGGAGGAGGAGTCAACTCATTGCCGTAGTCTATTTTTGACATCAGGGTTCCAGCTTAGGGTTCATTTTTAAAGTATAGTTCTGCCCTAAAAGTGTGTGAAAACATTTCATCAACCCAAACACCTCATTTGACTTCCACAAGAAATATCAGCCTCTAGAGCATGGGTGTAGGATGTGCTGTCAGGCCCATTCAAGAAACTTAAGTCCCTTGGAGGTTCTCAGTTCTCAGGAGGAGAGCAAAAAAGGATCTTTTGAAATGTACATCCAGAGGAGCGATTTGACCACCTTCATCCACAAGGAGCATTACCCCCAGATTGCTCTCCTCTGTGTATGTGTGTGTATGAGTGTGTTAGGGGTGAGGGGAGTGAGCAAATGCACACATGCATCCTCTTTCCTGTCTGCCTGTTGTGTGTAGGGGTTAAATTCAAAACCACACAAAACATGTGGGAAAGGATAATTAAACTCTTTGGCACTGCCTGTGAAGATTGATTGATTGATTGATTGATTGATTGATTGATTATGTCACCTTGGTAATAGAAGCTCAACTAAATTGGTTGAGAAACTCCACACCCAAGGGAGTGGAAGACCCACCCTAGGGCAACTCACAGTATAAAGAGGGAATAAGGAAGGGTGAGTCGGCTTCTGTCCCTTTGGAGGAGCTCTAGTCTTCACCTTTACCTTGGATGTCATCCTCTGGCTTCCAGAGCAGACCCTCAAGCTTCCAGCACTGACCCTCTGCTTTCTGGTGTAGACCCTTCAATCTCCCACCACACATCCGTCAGCCTGCTGATGTGGAGTCGCGCAGCGCACTGCAGTGAGCTCCAGAACTTTGGCTGAATCCTTCAGTCTGTAATGTGCAGACACCCTCTGCAAGCTTCCTCATCTGACTCTGAATGGCTGCTGTAAGGCAATCTTGTACATTCTTATATATTTTTATATCTTGTGTTAAGTCTGTTTCTCTAGTAAACATTAGCTGGTATACACTCACAGTATCTAGAGATGAGGAGAACAGCAAGATGGGAAAAAGAGGAAAATATGGAAAAGCACATAGAGGAGGTGATAAACTCCCTACCTCAAATACATCCCAAAAGCAGCCCAGGGCCTTTGCAAACAACTGATACACTGGAAAGAATAGAAAGGGAAAGGGGCCTGGAAGACTGGATTGGTAGAGAATTTTATTCATAGGATGGTCACAAAGGTTATTGTAGGTTCAGTCATGCCCTTTGCAACAGTGGTGAGTCAAAGCTGTATAGGAGAGTGTTCCCTAAGAATATACAGCAACAGCACCACCATGTAGTCTGTGACTGCACCTTTAATGGGCACACTCTGATGTAATCACTCATGACATATGTCTGAGAATGTGTCCCCATCATTAAGTAATGTATGACTGTACCTATTGGAGAACTGACCAGCCACTCTGTGTGTGGATGCTGGGCTGTTCCCATAGCTAGAGGAAGGGTAGACAAAGCAGGCCCTCAGCAGCCCCACTGTGTCCCTGGCTGGGAAATAGCTCAGCCCCCCTGAGGAATAGCAGTAGAGACTGCAGTCTGTCAATTCTGAGTGGCATCCATGGAGTACCACGTCCCAGCACCCTGTGTCCTCTGCATAAATGCAATTTCCCCAAATGTCAGGAGGAAAGCATTACAGATAACACATTGTGTGTGTCTTTGACCTAGTAAGTGCTGAAATCACAGATCTCATTATTCTGACATGATAGAATGTTCTCTCTCTCTCCTCTGCAGCCTGGCTGCCGTTGTTTTTAAGACTGCAGACCTAATTGCCAAAGTGCAAAGCAACCGTAGAAAAATAGCCCCCATCCAAGGCCTACACCAAATAAAATGTCACAGATTCTTGTGTGAGAAGAAAATGATACTGAAGGTAGGTCATAATAGGACAGTAAGTTGAAGGTAATTTTCTGGCCATGGCTACATGGATGGCTAATGTTAGTCTTTGACCTTGAAAAAAGAGTTGCCATGGGTGACTCTACCTGCACCAGTTCCCAGTGCTGGGGCACCCAGGGGCTTGAAGTGGCCATTAGACATGGTATGTGTAGCAACAAGCCCTGGATTTATTTATTTATTTATTTATTTATTTATTTATTTATTTATTTATTTATTTTTGCAGAATCAACAATTGAACTCAGGCCCTTGTGCTTGAACTCAGGCCCTTGCACTTGCCAGGGAAGTGTTTATTCCACTGAGCCATCTCCCCAGAAAGCCCTGGATTTTAATTCTAGGTCTCTTACCTTTCATCAGTGCTATCACATTCTAATTAGCAAGCCTGCTCAGCTTTTCCTTTCCCATCCTTAAAAACAAGCATTAAACCAATGTGTGGGATGGATGTGGAAATGAAGAGAGGGTGATGCTTTGCTTTTGGTACTTTATTGCTGAGAGAGACCCTGTGCAAGCACAAAGAGGTGCAAGGTAGAGCTCTAGCTCTCCGAAGCTTTAACGTGGAGCTAATGAAAGCTGCAGGGAGGCAGGCAATAACCAAAGGCGGTCTGTGAAGCCAGGTAATGGGGCAGGTGCACAGGTGTTTAGAAGCAAAAGAGTGAGCTAGAGGATCATTTGCAGGAAGGGAGGAAAGACGGAGTCCTACAGGCAGCAGCAAGCAGGGCAGTGGAACTCTGATGAGGTATGCTGACACACACACAGCTCTGGCTGGAATAGCTCAATCCTCTGAAATTTCAGCTAAATTCAGGCAAGTCAGAAGTTGAAACGTAGGATATTAGCACACGTATTGGGAGCAGACCTGCTCCGTGTGCTTTCCTGCCCAACCGGATGCAGCCCCCATCTTGCTGGGGTAGCACCTGAAGTTTCAGCAGCAGCCTGCCCTTCTGACTTCCCTAGGAAGCTGTTCCACTGCTTTTCTGTGGAGTGGAGTCTTGCCAGAAGTCCCTGCCCACCTGTAACTTTCTGGTGCCAGCTCCTTCTCCAGCCCCAGAAGGCTGTAAACTCAGGTGGGTTCTCTCCAGTCTCACTTTTTGCCCGGACCACAAATTCCATCTCTTTCTGTCCACTTGGTGTTTAGAAGCAGGGGTTGCCTCACCCTTTCTGCCTTAAAAACAAAAAGTAGAATACATACATTGAATTTGTCTGGTTCTAAAAACTAATGCTGCTTTGTATTCATTGGAAATTAGAGAAATACAAATAGTATTAAAAAGTAATCATTGCCAGCGTTCAATACAATGAGAAGGTCCCTGAAAGGCAGTCTCCCCGGGTGAGACTCAGCCTTCTCCTGATGTGCTGACACTGTGACAGCACGGGAAGGTGCAAGTGCAGGGAACTCAGCTGCTTTCCATGTTGAAGTGGGAGGCTCAGTTTCCCCTCTCTGCTGGTAAGAAGAAGCTTAAGGATACTGAGCCCTGGAGGCTATCCCTGTTGGGACTTTGGTGACTAAGGCTGTGTTACTCTTGTAAACTTTTTTTGTCCTCTTATGAGAATTTCAGGTTTTTGTCTTTGTCACCTCCTAGCAATGGGTCCTTGTTTTAGAGATAATGGAAATAAGAACTAAAACCTGGAATGTGACATTGTAATGCATTCCTATAATCCCAACACACTGGGAAACTCACATAGGGTTGAGTACCTAAGCCCAGACTGGACAATTTAGCATGACTCTGTCTTGAAATATGAAAGGGTTGGGGATATAGCTCAGTGTGAAGGCCCTGGAGTCTGTCTCCAAGACTGCATAGACTGATATACGTAGTGATATCAAATATGTATTTAAATATGTATATTAAAATATAACTATACAGCTTTGAATTTTGTTTTCACTTAAGATCACATCATATGTATTTTCCTGTGCCCTGAAAATATTATTTGAAGACATGATTTTTCATAACTATATAATATTTCCTTAAAAGGGTTTAACCATAAATTATCCCATATTAATACACATTAAGACTATTTCTAACTTTCAGCTATAGCAAGTAATACTTCAGGGAATATCCTGTACATATATCTTTTCATAAGGTTGATTTCTAAGATTAAAGTCTGTTATGATAGTGTCTAGATGTCCCTCCAAAGCCACATGTGCTTATAGGGGTGTTTTTCCAGAGGGAGTCAAATCTAGAGTGTATGACTGATTCAATGTCCAATGTTAGGATTAAGAGTGGGTGATTAAGATAACCCCACTGATGTGCTAGTTGCCTTTTCTTTGATTGCCAGCAATGTTACACTTGTTTCCATAAGTGTTTGGCTATTTGTTGTTCTTTGTGAGTTTCCAGGATAGGTCCTTTGCCTACATTATATTGCAATGGGCATAATTTGCTTTTAGAATTAAAATTTCTATTTACAAATTCAGAGTTTAAAAAAAATCTGTCATAGTTGATTTGCATAAAAATAAGTACTTGCCAAAATGTAAAAAACAGTGAGTTTTTTAGATTACTAACCTGACTGGTTCGGTAGTTCCCTAATCTGAATAGTCTGGATACTGTATAAGGGACAGAAAGACATGTGTCTTCTCCCTTGCTTGTTTTGCTACCTTCTGTTTGCCAAGACCTGCTCCCCTGCCCTGCAATGTTATCCCTCCTAAGAGCCAGCTGATTAAAGATTGAAGCTTCCACAAACAGTGAGCTAAATAAACATTTAGCTTTCCCCGTGTAACACTGGATATTGGGATTTTGTCTCAGCAATGAGAAAAAAGTAACTAAAACAGAGTTTGGCACAAGAGAGGTGGGGGCATAATCATTGCTTTGATTATACCTGACCACAGGCTTCAGGTATCTTTGGAACTAGCTTGTGGAAAGAGTTTGGAAAGGTTCAGAAATGCCAGCTGAAAGAGAAGTCTAGGAAGCTTTAGGCTGTAATTGAGGAGAGACTCCGGTGAGAGCTCAGAATACCAGCAGGCTGATAGAAATTCTGTTAGCAAAGACTGGACTCAGGAGGTTCTGCTGGGAAAAAAAAAACTGCATTGGCTATTCCAGATGTGTGTTGTGGCTTGGCAGGAAGCTAAGTCTTCATTTTGCACCTGTCAAGAGACTGAGATTAAAAGTAGCAGGCCAATTAATCTGGCAGAAGAAATCTCAAGGCAGCCTAATGTTGCAATGGTGGTATGGCTACTGTTGGAAGTTTTAAGCTAGAACTGTGTTGATCTTCAAGATCAAAGAGCCCAGAAGAATGATTTAAAACTTTGTGAATTTGACCAGAAAGGAAAAAATCCAGCAAATTTCCAGTCTGAAAAATGGTATAGAGGAGAACTTGGTCACTGAAAAGACTAGTGAGAAAAATTCAAGTATTTCAGAATAAGACAACAGAAAGATGATCTGAAGACATCACAAGAACCAGTGGAACTTCAAGCTTCACAAAGGTAAAAGATTTTCTTTTAGAAGAGACCTCCAACCCAAGAGCACTATGTACCAGCATGGCAGTGGCCTAGAGAATTTGTTCCTTGGGACTGAGTTCAGGGCGTGCAGCAATCCAGGGGCTCCACTCCTATGGCCAACAGAGAAGGAAGCCTGGCTACTTGTCCAGCTGGCAGCAGACCCCTGAGTCATGCATGTGGTGTTAGTTCGAGGTGCATACAGAATGCAAGAGTTATGGAGTCAGAAAGGCTTCCACCTAGATTTCAGGTGGCCTGGAAGGCCAGGCTGTGTGGCTTCTAAGGAAGCAGTGTGTGAAGCTGTGAGTTTGAAGCCAAATTTCAGTGGCAACCCAGCCCAGAAGCTTAGAGGAGCCAGGAATATGGATTATCTGAACAAAACTGTAAGAGGGCAAAGTTGGCTCAAGAGAGAAGTGCTACTGTCGCTGGAAGTGCCAAAAGATGAGGCCATCCAAGGCTTTGGATCTCACATCTTGCCACTGATTGTCTCATGTGCTGGACATTGAACTCCAGGACTTAGTGTTCACCCTGATGGACTTTGGTTCCATTCATTTGTATCCCCTTATTTGCACCTTAGTAATGCTATTCTCTTTCTTGTGCCACTGAATGTTAGAAGTGTCTAACTTTATTTTCATTTTTATAGTGGTTCACAGCAAAGAGTTTGCATTAAATATCAGAGAAGACTTTAGATTTGGACTTTGCAGCAGTGCTAATGCTGCTCTGAGAACTCCTGGAACTGGACTAAGTACCTTTTGCATAAAGGGATGTGTACAAGTCTTAAAGAGGCCAGGTGCAGAATTTTAGTGTTATTTAGATGTCCCACTAAAGCCTCATCAGTCATAAGTGGGGCTTCTTCAGAAGTGGCTAAATCTAGAGTACATGATTGACTTGGTGCAATGCTTAAATTAAGGGTGGGAGATTACTAAATCAATCCACTGATCTTGGCATCACTGTAATTGTAGTACAGTACAAGGAACAGAAATAGATAAAATAGTAGGAACAAAAAGAGGCTTTGGGGTCCCTTGCTTGTTTGCTTGCCTTGCTATCATCTTTCTGCCATGAACTGTTTCTCCTCTGCGATGCCCAACTACCATGTCATTCTGCCTTAGAACCAGCCAATTATGGACTAAACCTTTGCACACTGTGAGCTAGATAAATATTTCACCCTTTAAATCCGGGTATCAGGTATTTTGTCTCAACAACAAGATAAAATGTAAGATGTAGTCTTAGAATCTGGCCATAACATGTATATGAGTTGGGCATGGGATTCTTCTCCAGTTCACCAAATCACTGATATTAAGTCGATATATATCACAATACCCTTCATGAGGATGTCTTATTTCCTCAGCCAGACCTTGAGCTCCTCCAAAGCAAGGCCTGGTATCTCTGAGGCAACTTGCAGTGACCAGTAGAACCAGTTAGGACCACTAGGTCTCAGAGGGTCACTTTGCTACCAGCAGAGCCCAGCATCACACAGCATTCCCTGTGGCATCCAGCTCAGAATGCATGGCTACTTTAGAACAGATAATGCTCTAGGAGTTGACCTCTCCTACAAAGAAATTTCACAAAAGAACTTAAGTCCTGGTGATTTTATCTCAGGCTAAAGCAAACCTTCTTGACTGTCCAAGTTTTCCTGGAATAAAACAGATTTCCCTGAAAGCTGGAGAGTGAGAACCACACAGCATGGATGCTCCTGAAGGAATTCAGCAGCATATAACATTTAAGCATCATCAAATCCTAAGATCCAGGGATTCTTTTCATGACTGTCCATCACTCTAACCACAAGGTAGAGAAGCCACACCAAGGGATCTCCTGGTAAATGCTGTTGACTGATGCCAGGCCTTCTGATTAACTCAGCAACCAGCAGAACTGGTTGAAGGGCAAAATCAATGGTGTTCATAAACCTAAGGGGCCTGTTGAATCTTCCAAATCTGATGCATGATAGGCATGAAAATCTCTTTACACAGCTTCAGTATTTCATTTCAGCGGAGAAGCAGCTGTCAAAATCAGTGAGGACCGTACTGTATACCTTCACCTACTAGAATTCCACACAGGAAGGCCACAGGACACACAGGGGCAGGCAGTGTGGTATAGAGTGCAGGTGGGGGCAGGGCACTTCCTGTGGCAAGGCAAAACCAGAGTGTGTACAAGTTCGCACAGCCATCTCTGTAACTCCAGCTACCTAAAGCCAAAATGAAAGGATGCTATCAATTCATTGTTTAAAAATCATTGACTAACTGAAAAGAATCTTAGGCTACCTGTTCGGAAGGGGCCAGCAGCAGAGCACAGGTAACAACTTGCCTGACTGGGAGGTCCAGGAGAGCTTACTGGGGGACAGGAGGCAGGTGTATATTACAAGCCACGCACCACCACTATCTAAGTGGGTGCTACAGAAATGTGTTATGGATTCCCATAAGAAAGCACTGATGTTAGTTCATTTGTATTTTTAAAAATTATTAGTGTTGTGGTTGAACCCAGGGCCTCTCACACACTGAGAATGCGCTTTGCTACTGTCTATACCCTAGATCACAGATGGTGAAATTTTTAGAGCTTTCAGGGACACCAACACCCACTGCAGCACATGTGACATAGGTTCACCATCACTACTCTAGATCTTCTTATTTTTCAACACCCTTTTTCAATCCTTTTAAACTCAAGTTTATTTGTTCCACCTGCAATTCACATGCACTGCATGAAGGTAAAACTTCTAAGTGTTCCTCTCTGAATTATCATCAGTCTGAGTCAAAGTCAGAGTTAGTGGGGTTTTGCTAAGCCTCCAAAGGAAATGCACGGGAAAGTCTTCTGAGTTTCTAGGAGTAGTGCTCACTCAGAACAGAGCCCCTAACCTGGGTCGCCCAGCACTCTTGCTGAAAGAATGAGCCAGAGAATCAGCTGCTGATCCTGAGGTGCTATTGTCCTCAGCACGCAGGAGAAGAGAGTAATGCATGAATGAGCAGCCCTCCTGTGCCATAGGCAGAGCTGGCAAGGGGCACAAGAGCAAAGCTTTGCTTGTGTTCATCCATAGCAGCCTCAGGACTCACCCTTAGGAAAGGCAGAATCAAAACATGATCAGCCCGGGGGCATCTCAGGTGCTTCTTGGGGCCTTTCCGTTACCCCATCTCCTAGCCTTTGTCCCTCTCTTGCTTTAAAATAAATGATGTGTTCTGGCTAGCAATTTGCCACAATTTTTTCAGAATCCAAGCCTTTGTGCATTCCTGATCTTCCTGCCAAATATCTCAGCCCTCCTAGTCATCCTCAGAGCCACACAAGGACAATCATCAAGTGAGTTTCTTTCTCTTCCTTTTTGTTCTTCATTTCACCACACCCCCATACCAGTACCCACAACATGTTCATTAATGAATGCACTTAATCAAGTTTATGTGGTCTCTTTATTATCAATAACTCTAATCACTCGTAATTGCTGCATCATTAGTTCGGCCATGCTTAAATGTAGCAGCTAGGCAGAGCAGTGCATAACAACTCCTGAAAAATGAGTCGGTGCCGAAAGCCTGGGAGGAAGGAACTGACAGGAAAAGAAGTATAGGGAAGAGGGAAGAGTACAATGCCTGTGCTGTGTGCAGCAGCCTGCTGCTGGGGAAGAGATGCTGTTAAGAGGTTTGGCCAGGTGTAAAGATGCCGGTGAGTCAGTTTTGCATATTTTCAAAACTTTGGGGAGCTCTGCACATCAGCAGCTCAAGCAAACATTCTGCTTGACAAAAGTCGATGTTATGTTAATATCCAGCACCTGCCACCCTTGGGGATCTCCAAGCCCTCTGCAAGCTCTGCTGTGTTTAAAGCCAAATGCTTGGTAGACGGGAGGTGAAGGATGCACCTTGTCATTGGGAAATCAGTGGGGGGTGGCCCGCGGCAGGCCTTTGTTGAGACATGGGCTCCGGCTTTGTGCATGTTCTTGAAGGCTCTGCACAGCCAAGGAGACCCACTGAGATGCCTCAGGTCAGAAAAAGAGGTAGCCAGAAGTTCACTCTTCATGTTGAATTAACCTCCCCGGGAGGCCAGAGATGCAAGGCCCTGTCCAAGTGCAAATGTGAGTGAGTTGCCATTTCTCATCTGCTCTAGTTTCCTTTCTATAAAGTGGGTTTAATAACACCACAGAGAACCAACTGCAAAACGATGCATAGAGTTTATGAAACTGCATTTGGGGAGGATCCAGAGGGTTTCTTGGGTCTCCCAAAGTGAGGGCACCAGAGAAATCCTAGCCTGTTTGCCAGTGGGCATCTTGTTCAGTGGGTCCCTCCCTTCTGGAAGTTGCTCCACCGCTCTCTGCCCCTCTCAGTACACCTCAGTGCACTCACAGTACCCTGACTTCACCTGTAAGAAGCTGGGATCTTGGAGGTTCAGGGTTCTCCTGATTTCTGATTTCTAGATGTTTCTTCTGAGCCCATGCCCTTCAAAAATGTGAAAGCATTCTCTCTACCTCTACCACTCACAATCACTTCCTGCCTCAACCACTGAAGTGTTCAGTAAAGAACACATGTGAAAAGCCTATTATGTGTCATGCACTGGGAATATAATGGCAGATCAACAGGAAGCCTATTTTCTGGGAGCATTTGGCTTACCAAGGAATGAAGGTATCTTAATTACTTTTCTCTCCTTACTGAGACAAAAATATCTGACACAAAGTTAAAAGGGGAAAGGTTTATTTAGCTCACAGTTTGTAGAGATTTCAGTCCATAATCAACTGACTCCAAGGTTAGGTAGCAAAAGGCAGAGGGGTATTACAGAGGAGAAACACTTCACGACTGGTAGGAAACAGCAAAAGCAAGGAAGCAAAGAAAAAGGCAAGCCTCTTGCTAACTCTTTCATAGAGACCTGCAGGCTCAGCTTTACTCTAGCTGAGAAGGTTCTAGAAGCTTCATCTTCAGCAGGAAGGGTCTGGAGCTCTTCTGCCATATGTTCATTGGGCTGCACCCTTTACTCAAGCCTTCACCTGCCACACAATCCCTGTAACCACAGATCTTTCCTGGGTGCCATCTCACATATGTTTTGGCCAGTGCTCCTCACCTTTCCCTGGGTCTGGACTATTGCTGAACCCCAAATATCAGCTGAACCCCAATTATCAGCAGAACTCCTGCCCAGAGCTTTATAGCCACAGTGTTGGTTTTCCCCTTTCAATTGGACGTCAACCCTGCCCCAGCCACTGGACATTGCTTGCCTGACTTAAAGGCTCCATATGTCACAAATACACATGAGATTTAAGCTTGTTAGACAGCATATGGCTCAGGATCCACTCCTTGACACTAACAGAGATTGACCCATCACCCTGGGCATTCTTGCTGGTGACCAGCCTGACTCAAACCCCAGGAAGATTTATCTTTATGTCTTATCCTCTCTGTGCTACAAAGTTGTGGTCCAAAGCCAGGAAGTATACAGGTTGCATGATTGCTGTTGTCACAAGATTCCACTACACTGGGGAAGAGGCAGCTGCTGAAGCCAAGGGACTGAGCCAGGAGGAAGTAGGTACCACGCAGATTTTCTCATAATAGTTTGAATGCAATGGTCTTGCACAATCAGGGACTCTTTCCAGTGGAGACGAACGGCCATTTTCATGCTGTAAGTCAGGTGTTCAAGAAGTGCCATGCTAATTGCGAGAGCTTTCCACAGTGGGTGAGGTATATTTTGCATTATTAAACAATTCACACTACAGTCATATGTCACTTAATGATGGGATATTTCGTGAGAAATACCTCATTAGGCAATTTTGTCAAGAGATCAGAGTGAAGTTAAACATGAAATTAAGTCAAGCATACGAAATAAAATGATGCAGTGAAGAAATCTGATAAACACTAGATAATAAGCAACTGCCAATATTCAGGTGGCATGTGATTTGTAGAGGAAACTTTGCTTTATACACAGGACTACAGCTAAAAATAACCATGCAATACACTGTTGTCGATATGTAAGCCACTTGGGATTTATCGAGTACTTTGTACCACACATGGCTGCGTGTGGAAGGCTTTTACGTGACCTGCGGTGTGTCGCTGTGTCTACACTGCATCACCACAAATGCATAAGTATCGTGTTACACTATGACGCTGGGAGGACTGTGGCAGCACTAGGAGCTAGAAATGTTTAACTTCTTCATAATATTATGGGACCACTGTCAAAAATGCCATCTATTATGGTTTGGAATTTAAGTACCCCCAAGTGCCACACAACAGAGGTGTGACTGGGAGGTCGTAGAGCTTCTGACACTACTAGGAGTTGATGGAAACTTTGGCAGGCAGGACTGAATGGAAGAAAGTGAGGTGACTGGAAGTATGCCCTTAGATGGGAGTTGTCTGTCTGTCTGTCTCTCTCTCTCCACACACACACACACACACACACACACGCACACAGATTCCTGGTCACCATGAATTGGATCCCTTGCCACCATGATGTGCTGCCCTGCTGTTTAGGCCTTCTCACACAGGCCCGAAGCAACAGGGCAAAAGCAACCATGGGTTGAAACCTCTGAAATCATGAGCCAGAATAAACCTTTGTCCCTTGTAAGTTGATTTTCTCAAATATTTTGTCATAGTGACAGAAAACTCACTTTCCATTTTCTGCTGAAACACCATTATGTAGAACCTGGCCACACTGCGCATGTGTGAGTGT
>PVKA01040044.1:0-19035 GCA_004027165.1 Ctenomys sociabilis | reverse complement strand
AAAAAAAAAAAAAAAAAAAAAAAAAAAAAAAAAAAAAAAAAAAAAAAAAAAAAAAAAAAAAAAAAAAAAAAAAAAAAAAAAAAAAAAAAAAAAAAAAACAAACAAACCACAAAATAGGAAACACTTATAGCAGACTGCCCTTCAGACAAAGGACTCCTATTTAGAACATATATAGAATTAAAAAAAATCAGACCTCTAAAATTCAAAGTACCTGTCCCAAAATGGGCATCTGAGATGAATATACACTTCTGTATACACCTTTAATATATAGAGATGAAGAGATACAAATGACAAATAAATATACAAAAAAATGTTCAACATCGTTGGTCATTCAAGAGATGCAAATTAAAACAATGTTGAGATACCATCTTGTGCCTGAAAGAATGGCTATCATTGAAAGTCAGCCAATAACAAATTCTAGAGAGGCTAAGCAGGAACAGAAACCCTCTCCACTGTTGGTGGGAGTGCAGGTGGATACAAACATTATGGAATCAGTATGGAGATTTCTCAAAAAGCTATGTTTGGAGCCAGCTGTTCCACCACCTAGGTATTTTTCAAAAAGAATTGAAATCATCATTTGACAATAGGTTTGCACCCATTTTTAAAATTCTTTTTCAGAACTGGGGATTGAATTCAGACCCTTGTGCTTGCCAGGGAAGCACTTATTCCACTGAGCTATCTCCCTGGCCCCTTACCCATGTTTTTAGCAGCACAATTTGTAATAGCTAAATCTTGAAAATAAATTAAATGCCCACCAACTATTGAATGGATACCAGAATTCTCCCAAGAAAGGGAATCATGACAATTCTTATTTTTATTAGAGGAAAGATATTTGACTTTACATACTAGAAAAGCACGTGAAGTCTGTCACATAAAGCAAAGCTTAAAATAGAAATGATCACTGTTACATTCATTTGTTCTCCCATTCAAGCACTAACCAGCCTAACACTGCTTAGCTTCTGAGATCAGATGACCAGGTGCATTCTGGGTGGCATGGCTGCAGCCTATTTATTCAGTATGAATTGTATGTGTTGGAAGTAGTTATAACTATTATTCAGGTATAAATTAACATGACATCAGAAAAATGAGGTCTACAATGTCTACCTGGCTGATTGTTGAAGGTATGCATCCCATTTATGTTTCTTATTTTTGAAGAACAAGTAGATTCTTTGGATCTAGTATTAACAAAATCATTAATCTTTACATTTCCTTTCTTTCATTTGTCAGCATAACTTCTATTTAGTGGCACAAAAATTGATGATTTAATTTATCATATACACATGATTGAAAGCATAGTTTGTAAATATCATTGCAGGTTGTATGAATTACAATATGACATCATTGTGGAACCATAAGGAAGTACTCTTAGGGAATTGCAACATAGTTTGGAATTGATGCTTGGTTTTCCTAAGTCAATTTTAGAACTCTTTCACTGTAACATAGTATTTCAACATTCCTTTCATGAAGAAAGAAGCATAACACATACTGACATTAAAAGGTGAATTGGAATACTTTAGTGAGCATTCCAAAAAGATTCTTGAAAAAGTTGTAATGATTTAGTCCCATAATAAAACTAATTTTTTACCTTTGTAGAGAAGGAAATCATATGTTATTCTGCTATTTCATTAATAATATCAGATGTATATGAGATTTGTCTGATTTTGTTATGTGTTGTCTCCCCACACAGAATATGAGCCTTTGGAAGTAGGAGCTATTTTATTTTTCTGAATCTATATGACATATACATTAAGTGCTACTGATAAAAATGGTTGTAGGTTTATTCTGCACTCATTATCATTTTCATAAGTAAAAATATTTGTAAGATACAACTGAAAATTCTATTATATTGAAAATCGAAAGACTGTAAGCTTAACAAATTTTAGAAAAGAATATATATGCAATCTACATTCATGATTATGTATTTGTATGTTATTTTCTATAAGAAATACTTCTTTTAATAAAGAGCAAGTATTAGCCGGGCATGGTGGCACATGCCTGTAATCCCAGCACTGGGGAGGCTGAGGCAGGAGGATTGCTGTTAGTTTGAGACCAGTCTCAACTATAAAGTGAGCTTAAGGCCAGCCTGAACTGCATAGTGAGACCCTGTCTCAAAAAAGACACACACACACAAAAAACAAATTTTAGAAAAGATAATATATATGCAATCTACATTCATGATTATGTATTTGTGTATTATTTTCTATAAGAAATACTTCTTTTAATAAAGAGCAAGTATTAATGATAGTAACTCATTAGATATGTAAAATTGCTACATATAGTGTAGTGCATAGAGGTATTTAGCATGTCATTTTTTATTTAAGTATTTAGTTCGGGGTCTGTAGGGTCTCACTACACAGATTGGACTTGTAGTGATCCCTTCTCTTTTCAGCCTCCCATGTGTTGGGATTGCAGGCATATGCAACCATGTCCAGTATCAGTTGCTGTCCCAGCAGGCTGAGGGTAGAACCTCTGGTCCCTGCATCTGCCTAAGCATGCACTTTAATCCACTCAGCTATTTGGCTGGCCCTTGTGTCATTTTGACAAATAATGTGATCATTTTATTTCTGATAACAGTAATTTATAATTCTTATTTTCACACTTATCTTTCCCAAACAACTCAAAGTGAGAAAATGGATAAAGGAAACCAAGATTAGAAACTTTGAGATACTGTAGATATGTAGAAATTAGAAGAATTATATACAAAGGTTTTACATAATAGGAGAGGTGCTTCTTTTGGGAAGACATAATTTACCCATATTTTATTCTTAGAATCATACCATCTTGGAGAGAGTTCTTGACCAAACTTTGAGAAGTTTTGCTTCAGGTTCCATGGAACTTTGTAGGTAATAAGAGTTTAGTATTCTACTTCTTCTTGATCAAGTCTTGCCAAGATTGCTTCCTTCTTTTTTACCTCCTAGCATAGCAATATTTTCTCTCCAAAGAATGTATCTATCTCATTTATATACGGGAGAAGTCTTGGAGTCATGTTTATTGATGTAGACATTATTTAGTTTGTGACTAAATATTAACCCTAAAAGTCCTTCAGCACAATGTGTTAGCATAACACTCATTTTCTGTAAATATAAGAAAAGTAGATTGGCTTGCCCTTCTCTTAACAGCCTATTTAAAGAATAACTTGCAAGTACCCATACTCTTAAGTGTACATTTGAATGAACTTTTACATTGGTTATTATTGCTACATATTTACAGTTGTTTTACAACCCTTATATCCTAATGCCATCATCTCTGTCATTTCAGGCTTTTTCTCCATTGTCTAATTTTTTTTTTTCCTGGTGATGAGGTTTCTCTTCCCTGCTTCTTTATATTTTGTATAAGTTTATTTGTATATGTGATATATTGCTGAATTCCTGAATCTGTTGTTTTCAGGGTTGTTGAATATTTTGGGAAGAACTCAGTCAAATTATAGTCAGCTATAATGGATAAGACTGGAGTATAGTTTTCTTAGGCAAGTTTATTTGTAGTGCTCTAGTGTGACACTTTGGGGTTGTGAGCTGAATGCCTTAGTGTCCGGCAATATCTCTACATCCTGACTAGCTGGAGCTCTGGGAATTGTTCAGCTTGCAGCTTCCGTTGCTTGCTCTCAGTCCATGCTATGGAGTTCATCCATATGTGCACAGCTTGTTTTTGAGGCTCTTCCTAGATCCCTTTCTCTGTACAGCTATATCAAATGTACTCTGCCTAGAAAGTTTTAGTTCTCCGACCTCCCCAAACACTAATCTCTGCTTCTTCTCCTCTGTGAGCACTCTCGCACTGCAGCTAAAGTGCTTCTAGGCAGAGTAGGATCACATTGTGCATTTATTTTCTTTCAGGGATTACAGTCCTGCATGGCCTGTTGTCAGTGTCTGGAAACAATTCACTTAAAATCTGTTTTCTTCCAGTGTGTTTTTGTTTTGTTTTATATTCACAGGAGGGGAAATCTTGTTTTATTTATTTTTTTCATCACTTCCAACAGATGCTTACACCAATGTTTTTAATTAAAATATATTTTTGGATAAATGTATATTTTAGTATTAATAAATTTGCCTGAAATATAGGTAAAATTGAGCTCATAATTAAGAAATAAATGAAGCAGATTGCTCAGTATTTATCTAAATTATTTATTAGATATTTACTTTAACAATTGACCAAGTATTGATATAATATTGTAATCTTTATAGTCTTCGTCATGTAATGTAATGGAAAAGTACATATATAAACTAATACAAAACACCCTAGGAGATTTAAAGTAGATGTTAGCTTGTAATTAAATGTATAGCTTAAGTAAACAATTTTTTTAGAGTCTTGGAGTTTCTGGCTTTAAAGTCACAATTTCAAGATGGATATTTTGTGAATTGCATGCCTCTTCAATAATGTTATACAGATATATTTTACAACCTAACTGTAGTAAACCATATCTGTGTGTTTGTTTCAACATGGAATAGAACAGTAGTTCTGTAAAGCATTTCCACCCCTTATGTTGCCTAGAAAGCACCATAGTACAGAAAAAATGTATAACATAATGATCTACACAGTATTTTTCAGAATTTAATTAGTTAATAAATTACTCAGTGTTCTTGTTAAATGCAGAGTATGATTCAGGAGGTCTGACTCATGACCTTACATTCTGCACTACTAGTGAGCTTTCAGATGGTGTTGGTGCCCTTAGTTTGAGCACTGCTTTTTGAATAGCAAGATTATGTAATATTTTGGGCAATATTGCACCTGAAACAAAATGCACTTGGAAAAAGTGGAATAGTTTGGTGATAATATTTGATGCTCCATTGAAATTTAGAGTAATGTGAAATGGAAAAAACTCACTGGTCTTTTAGTACATTGTTTTAACTTTAATAGCAAAACTGAATAAGGATGGTAGTATAAACAAGAATATAGCTTAAGTTCACTGAGGAATCTATAGAATTATAGACATTATTTGATTAACATATGCCATGCTTAGAAACTTTCCTGGCCAGTGAGGATAGGAAGAGATGGTTCCCTATGTACTGTCTAAATGGGAAAAGTCATTGTTAAACTGAACAGTGAACCATAGGCTGCTTGCTTAGCAATCATGGAGCAGACATAAAGCCACAGAGCATGACTGAAACACCTCATGTGGGATAGTCTGAGTGGGCAGGGAATAACTTAATAACAGATACTTTGAATTCGCCTTGCAAAATTAATAAAACTTCATTAGCCACCAAAATTATATGAAGTATCAGATCTTAATCATTTTATGTTTAATTTTGCCAAACTTTCAAAGAAAATGTGACTTCATTGCAGACAATTTTCTAAATATTAAGAGGAGTAGTTTCTTTAGGATATAAGTATAACCTTGATATGAAAGTTGGACAAAGTAAAGATTAGAGATCAAATTTACTAATGAATATAAATGAATGTGAAAATTATTTGATCAATCATACCCAGTATTTTAGCATTCCCTTTATTTTAGGTTAATCATTTAAAATGTATTGGTACAGTGTGTCACACCAACATATATAAAGGGAACAGAAGATACATATTGTAATTTCATTTGATGTTGAAACAATGGTTGGCTTAATATAGCATTTTACCATGAAGAAATTTTTGGGAAATTGTGATAGACAATGACTTCTCTAATTATATAAAGTGTATTTTCTAGTCTTCCAAGAAGTATCACATTTAATGAGAAGTAAAGAAGCACAAATAACTTAAGTAAATTGATCAAGATCAAAACTAGTAAGTACTGAAGTAGATTTAAATTTAAATGTTATAGTAAATCACTCCTTCCTGGAATAAATAGCTTATCATAGATTATCACTGTATGTTTATATTACATTAGATAATACATGACCCCTTAAAATTATGTTTTATTATGTAAACTCATGTTACTTGAACTTAGAGTAGTACAGGCACTGATGTACTAGGAAATATTTAAAACCTGGCACTTTTGAGACAAAGTCATCAATTATTTTCTAATTCTCATATTGTAAATATACTCAAGAAGGTGAATTTTAAACTACTGGCTATAACATTATTGAGCATAGTGTGGGGAAAAAATGGGCAGGATAGTTCTTGTAACCTGGTGTAAACTGGCCCTAATGTGTCACCAGTCTTATAATTTCTGGCGGTTAATTCCTTTGTGAAATGTAGTATCCCTTTAAAGAATGTATATTTATATATGGATTTTATTTTAAATATTTTAAAACTTTTATTAGTGCATGTACACAGTACACAATGACTGCATTCTTCCTGGGGAGTGGGTCAACACACACAACACATGTTAATTCTTTCTTCATCCTTTCTTTTTCTCTTCACCCCTTTCCCTTTATCTTGTTGTCTTCATCCTTTTGGCAAAGGGTCTGTCTCTCTGTTCTCTACTTTGTATCTTTTATTTTGTTTTTTTAAATTTACTTATACATTAATATGTCATATAAGAGGAGCCACAGAATATTTAAATCCATGAGTCATTTGGAGGAAAATGAAGGTATCTCAAGAGACCATAATGATAATTGGGCTTTGAATTCTGAATTTTTTTTATGTTTCCTTATGTAGCTCAGGCTATAACTTTTATCACCTTCAAATTAACTTGGGTCAAGTGTCATAATTTCCTGTATTTCACTAGATAACTTCTAAAGTGTTTTTAAAAGGAAATCAAAGAAAAGAAAATTAAATGATGTTATATAAAATTTGATAACATTTTATGAAATATTGTAGATAGCCTTTTGGATTAGGTCAGTGCAAGTATGTTACTTATAACATTCTAAGTTATACAATGTTGTCATATACATTATGTTTTTGAGCCTGTAAACATTTCAGTGTTACCCCAGCTGAACTTTCTGGAAAATGATGTTTGCATAATTCTGATTCTTTAAGGCACAATAAGGAGTAATGAATGCTTCTTTCTAACTATAAATGTCATATAGATTAAAAAGTATGTTATAAGCATTATTTTTTTATCGTAACTATGTCTTGTGTTTAATATCATATTAAGCATATTTCTGATCACAAAATAATCTGTGATGTGCAATTATCTGGATATATTTTTTATTCAACTCTAATCATTATACAGTGAAATACTCAGATGTTATATATCTCCAATAATCAAATTTGATAACTTTAATGAAAACATGCATAGTTTTGTTACTTCGTTAAGTTTCATTGTATCCTTTTTCAGCCCTTTTATCTTCTGTTCCCCCAGAAAAATATGTTGGGTTTCTTCTAGGTTTTTAATAATGAAGTTACAAGCTACTATTTGCCTACTTGCACTTGGACTGCTTTGGTTGACATCTATTTGTAATGTTAGTGGTGTTAGTAAATTGTTTCTGTGTGCCAAGGAGATGGTTCTGTAGAATAAGTGCTTACCAGGCAAGTGCAAGAGCTTGAGTTCAATCCCTGGTTCTGAAAATAATATTAACATTAATAACAACAACAACAATAATAATAATAATAATAAATTGTTGCCTTTTAATTTCCTGATAACTTTTATAAAAAGAAAACATATTCATTCATTTTAATAAATGTCACAATCCACCCAGTCCAAGCCCCTGCGAGTGTGTGGGAGAGTGTCTGTGCTGTACTGTGCTCACCCTACCAAGACCAGGCCCGCTTCCTAGAGAAACATTTCCCTGCTTCTACTGACCTGCCTCGCCCTTCCGGACCCAGCACAGCCCACCCTATGAATGAGAACATCCACCACACTATTGGGAGCCCTGCAGACCTGCCCAAAGCCCAGGCCCAGTGAGTGTGTGGGAGAGCTTCTGTGCTCCCCTGCTCCCCTTGCATACATTTCCAGACCCAGCCCAGGCCTGGCATATAGTTGAAGTCCCTGCAGTGAGACTAGGGTCAAAACCATGCACTAATCCAGGAGCAGAACATCTTACCAAAGGGGGACAACAGGCTCATCTCCAAGAGCATCAACAGGAAGGAGCTGAGCACAACAGTCAGAACCAAGCAAGACACAACTACATGAACTAGAACTTGGTACATGGGTAGCTGAATTTCATTAGGTGCTAAGATTATAACTGCACCAAAGCTCTACTCCAAAGGTCAGAGGTAAGAGCTATATGAAATGATAAAAACAAGAAGCAAAATGCAATCTCAGAACTTGAGCTCACAAAGAACAAGTGCAGAGGACACTAGCTCAGCTGAAATGTATGAATTAATAGCATCAAAGTAAATAAGCAACAGCAGAAAGGCATAGAAGAACACAGAGCAAAACTTATTTCTGAAATAAAACAAGAAGTCTCTGAATTCATAGCATTTGAAGTAAAGAATCAAAAGCAGAAACATATGGAGGAAACCCAATCTGGAAAAAACTTTGCAATAAAAGAATGAATAAATGCTTCTAAAGAAGACATCAATAAAAAATATAGGAGATTAGAAAAATGATAGATTCCTTTAATGAGCAATACAGAAAAGAAATAGATCATATGAAACAGAGTCAAAGAGATGTGCAGAAAGTTAAAATCTCAACCACAAGCCTGCAAAACCATTTGAGTGAAAGTGAAGACAGAGTTTCAGATTTTGAACATGCTGGTGCAATTAGTGAAAAGGTAAGAAAAAAAAATCTCTTAAAAACAAGTAGCATTTAGGAAAAAATAATTCATCACAAACAAGATGATGCAAATATGAACAATGTAAGATTAATAGGCATCAGTGAGAAAGAAGGAGTCAATACAAATGAGACAAAAAGTATATGGGCAAATTAATAACAGAAAACTTCCAAAACAAGAAGAAACAATCTGACATTCACATAACTGAAGCATACAGAATGCCAAGTAACTTCAACCCACTTAAAAACACACTGAGACATATAATAGTCAAGATCCCCAAAATCCAACACAAGAACAATATACTGAAAGCTGCTAGAGAAAAGAAGCAGATCACATACAAAGGAAAACCCATCAGAATTACACCTGACTTCTCTGCACAAACCATGAAGGTAAGAAGAGCATGGAGCACAGTACTTCACGTCCTCTAAAAACAAATTACAGCCCAGACTACTATTGTTTCTTCAATGACAAAGAACAACTAAAGAATTTCATGATGACAAAGCCAACCCTACACAGACTACTGAAAGATGTTCTACAGAACAAAATGATCAGATCTCCACCAATGAGAATGGAAGGAATCCACAAAATAGAGCAACTATTAAACACAGGAGAAAAAAAGTAAACAACAGCAGGTAAATAACGTCAATTATAAGTGAACACATATCAATTATAACATCAATGTAAGTAGACTCAATTCACCAATTAAGAGAAATAGACTGGCACAGTGGATTAGAAAACAAAATCCAACAATATGCTGTATGCAAGAATCACACTTAACTCATAAAGAAATTCATAGGATGAAAGTCAAAGGATGAAAACAATACTTCATGCCTCAAGCCATCATAAAAAGGCAGGGGTAGGAATCCTGTACTCAGTCTCAACTTCAAACCAAGAAGGATCAAACCACACAAAGAAGGCCACTATATATTATTCAGGGGAAAAATTCAAGAGCAAGAGGTAACATTCATAAATATCTATGCACCAAACATAGGAGCACCCAACTATGTAACACAAATCTTAATGGACATGAAAAAATCTAATATCCAAGATCACAATCTTAACAGGAGACTTAAACACCCCCTTATCCCAAAAAACTAGGTCAACCACACAAAAAATTAGCAAAGAAGTAGAAGAACTGAACCAGAGCCTGGAAAAAATGGACCTGGTGGACATATACAGAGTGTTCTACCCAACCACAGGTTCATACACACTTTTTTTCAGCTGCACATGGGTCATTTTCTAAAATAGATCTCATACTAGTCCATAGGTCATGCTTAACTGTATGCAAGGAAACAGAAATTATCCCATGCATATTATCCAGCCACAGTTCAATGGAACTGTAAATAAACAATAAAAGAAACCAGAAAAAAACCCTAAATAAATGGAAATTTAACAACACCACACTGAGCAATCAATGGGTCATAGATGAAATGAAACAAGAAATTCAACAATATCTAGAATTCAATGAAACTTCAACTACAACTTATCAGAACTTATGCAATGTGATGAAACCAGTTCTCTGAGGGAAATTCATAGCTATGAACTCACATATTTGGAAAACAGAATGGGAACAAATAAACATACTAATGCTGAACCTCCGACATCTAGAAAAGGAAGAACAAACCAAACCCAGAGCCCAAAGACGAGAAGACATTATAAATATTAGAGTAGAAATTAATTCAATTGAGATGAAGAAAACAGTTAAAAGAATCAATGAATCAAAAAGCTGGTTCTTTGAAAGACTAAATAAAATTGATAAGCCCCTAGCTAACCTCATCAAAAAGAGGAAAGAAAAAATTAAAATACAAGCAAGATGGAAGGAAAAGGGGGTAATCACCATAGAGCCAATGAAAGGTCAGATTATCAGTAGCTACTTTGAGAATATTTACTCTCACAGAATAGAAGGCTTGGACGAAATGGACAGGTTCCTAGAAAGGTACAAATTACCAAAACTGAATCAAGAAACTGTACCAACTCTCAATAACCCAGTAACAGCCAAAGAAATACAAAATGTAATAAAAAGCCTGCCGACAAAGAAAATTCCAGGTCCTAATGGATTCACAGTTTGAATTCTACAAAAAATTTACAGAACATATAATCCCTGCACTGCGCAAACTCTTCAATGAAATTGAAAAGGACACAGTTCTCCCAAAATCATTCCTGGAGGCAACTATTACACTGATTTCAAAACCAGGGAAAGACACAAATATAAAAGAGAAGTACAGGCCAATCTCCCTCATGCACATGGATGCAAAAATACTCAATAACATCATAGCAAATAGAATATAGCAAATCATCAAGAAGATCATTCACCATAAAGACGTAGGATTCATCCCAGGCATGCAAGAATGGTTCAATATTCACAGATCTATAAATGTAAAACACTATATCAATAGAGTGAAGTCTAAAAACCACATGATCATCTCAATTAATGCAGAAAAGGCTTTTGACAAAGTCCAACACTCATTCATGTTCAAAGTCCTATAAAAAATTGGAATAGATGTCCGCTACTTCAATCTGATAAAAGCCATTTAGGACAACCCAAAGGCTAATATCATTCTTAATAAGGAAGAACTGAAACCTTTTACTCTCAGATCTAGTACAAAACAAGGATGTCCTCTATCACCCTTCCTATTCAATATAGTCCTAGAAACATTAGATAAAGCCATTAGAGAATAAGGAGAAATAAAAGGAATAGGATTAGGTAAAGAAGAAGTCAAATTATCATTATTTGCAGATGACATGATACTTTACTTGGAAGACCCAAAAAATTCAACCAAGAAACCACTAGAACTGATATGGAAATTCAGTAGCATAACAGGATACAAAGTCAATACTTAAAAGTCAATAGCATTCCTCTACACAGATAATGAACACACTGAGATGGAAACAATAGAAGCAGTACCTTTTACAATAGCACAGTGGATAATGAAATACCTTGGAATTCACTTAACCAGGGAGGTCAAAGATCTTTTCACGGAAACTTACAACACCCTAAGAACAGAGATTATAGAGGATTTCAGAAAATGGAAAGATATTCCATGCTTCTGGATAGGAAGAACCTACATCATGAAGATGACCATACTCCCAAAATGGTTGTACAGATTTAATGCAATTGCTGTCAAACTGCCACTAACCTACCTCCCAGACTTAGAGAAATCATTCCTAAAATTTATTTTGAACCAAAAAGGACCGGGAGGGGGTATAGCTCAGTGGTAGAGCATTTGACTGCAGAAAGGACCTGGAATAGAAAAGGCAATCCTGCCCAACAAAGACAAGGCAGGAGGCATCATAATTCCTGACGTGAAATCATACTACAAAGCCACTATGATAAAATCAACATTGTATTGGCAATGAAATAGTTCTTAGGATCAATGTAATAGATTAGAATATGCAGAGGCCTCTACGAACACACTTATCCACCTGATGATCGACAAAGGGGTCAAGTACACTTACTGGAAGAAAGATAGCCTCTTTAACAAATGGTGCTGGAAAACTTGGCTTTCTACATGCTGAAACTAAAATTTACCCAGGTCTATCACCATGCACTAAGCTAAAGTCAAAATAGATTAAAGATCTAAACATTAAAACAGAAACACTCAATCTCCTAGAAGAGAAAGTGGGAGGAATTTTGATGTCATAGGGGTAGGCAAAGTGTTCATGAACAAAAATCAAATGACTCCGGTCATACTTGAAAGAAATAACAACTGGGACCACCTCTTATTGAGAATTTTTTGCATATCAAAAGAAATTACCAACAAAGTGAAAAGACAATCCAGAAATTCCAAAAAAATTCTAACTCTTTAGCAGTAAAACAAAAGGCCGGTCTTTAGGATTTATATAGAACTCAAAAACATGAAGGGCCCTAAATTTAAAGACCCTATCCAGAAATGGGCATCTGAGATGAACACACACTTTTCAGAGGACGAAATTAAAGAAGTGAATAAATATATGAAAAAATGCTTCACATCACTAGCCATCCATGAAATGCAAAGTAAAACAACACTAGATACCATCTCACCTTAGAAAGAATGGCTATCATGAACAAATCAACCAACAACAAATGTTGGAGAAGCTGTAGGGAAAAGGGAATCCTTATCCACTGCTGGTGGGAATGTAGACTGATGCAACCATAATACGAATCAGTGTGTTGACTCCTTAAAAAACTAGGACAGGAAATCCCATTCAAGGCAGCTATTCCCTACTGGGAATTTTCCCAGAGGATCTGAAAATGTCATATCTTAGTGATATATGTGCACCTATGTTTATAGCAGCACAATTTGTGATAGCCAAATCTGGAAACAAGCAAGATGCCTGTCACTTGAAAAATGATTGAAAAAAGGTGGTATATTTACACAAAAGAATATTACTCAGCTATAATGAATGATAAACTTGAAGCTTTCATATTTAAGTGGATGCTGCTTGAGGATATACTTATACACCAAATACATCATACCCACATGTGTAAATATCATATCGTTTCCCTAGTATAAATAGTCAAAAGAAGAATTACAAATAGGTATAACACAATTAAAAGGAAAGTGAGAACTTGGGATTGGACAATGGTGATGGTAGAAGGAGAGAAGATGGGAAACATGAGAGGAGCAAGCCATACAATTATACATACTAGATGTGTAAGGCAATGATCCTTAGAAACATCATCAGGTTGTTGAAACTAGCAGTTAATTGGTAGGATTATCACCCTGAGTAACTGTGCATGCTGATACCTGTGAACCAAGTCACTGCACTGAAGATAGCAATGTGTAATAGAAGGGCCATGCTTGGAATGCCTATCATTCTGGTCTTCTAAACACATACTTCTTATTATGACATACCAAGTATTACCATTTTCTAATAATTTTTTTTAAATAAACGATAGTAAGTGAAAAGTAAGATACGAGAAAAAACATGTCACAAGACAGTCCTATAATGATGTGTATGGATAGACTTCTAAATTTCTGTGTAAAAATATATGTGTTCATTCCTATTTTTTAAAAAAATGTTTTTTCCTTCGTATTCTGTAAGGACTTAAAGTTGAATATCTCAATTCTTGATGGAAAATACCTGTTCCATGTTTTGCCTATGATGTCTGATATTTAGACAGAAAGGTTAAAGCAAACTGCATATATTGCAGGGTAATAATGAGCTTCTCTTCTGGAGGGTTAACAACCTAAGTTTGTAGTTCAAAAATTGGAGAAAAGGAAAAGGCTGCAAGGTCAGTCAACATTTTGGCTTTAGCCTTTCAAGGTGAAGACTCAGGACATTGGAGAACTTGTACTATAACATCATGGAACTCAGTTGTGCCCCAAATTTTTGACCAAGAAGATTATGGAACCATAGAGGAATGTGATCAGTGATGTGTAGTGTGTTAAGGAGAGTCACATGGAGAGAACAAATTGGTCAAGCAGTGGCTGTGACTCATCCACATGGCTGACATTGACAAAGGATCTACAAAGTGCGGTACAGGGTTACAGGATTAACCCTGAGTGTACTTGATTGATCTTATCAGATACAAAAGTTACATTTCTTGTTGTATAGGTCTTGCTTTATCTTAGTCTTAACCAGTCATCAGAAAAGTATAAAAATGAAGTATATAAAGTAAAGCCATATTAATATACTGAGCCATGAAGGGCTCAAGTCAACAACCTCTGCAGATATGCCACTACTATTGTGGACTGCTTGACTGTATTGATTGATTAGCTGAATGTATAGTATTTAGATGCCAATGAAATACCCATTTTTGACAGGATTAAATGAAAAAAAGGAGCTACAAAGAATGACCATTTTGTATATGTATATATGGAATAATTAGGATAGATATACAGTTACTATCACTTAACTCAATGAGAAGATTTGTCCTAATAGTGTTTGGACAGGTTATCCTGTCTACTTCTTATACTATGGATAACCATTAAGAAGTTAACTGTATTATTGAAACTGTTCTATTAATCAGCTTTGAAACTAAAAAAAAAAAATAAAAAAATCTAATCCATTATTAGTTTATATAAATGAAGCTGTAATCTTTTTTTTTTTTTTTTTAATGATTCCAAGAGTATATTGAATAGGAGGGATGATAGAAGACATCCTTGTCTTGTACCTGATTTAAGAGTAAAAGATTTCAGTTTTTCCCCATTTAGGATTATATTAGCTTTTAGGTTGTCATAGAAGGCTTTTATTAAGTTAAGGTAGAGTCCATCTATTTCAATTTTCTGTAGGACTTTAAATATGAATGAATGTTGGACTTTGTCAAAAGCTTCCTGTGCATCAATTGAGATGATCATGGTATTTGGTTACTTTGAAAGAAAATATTTAAAAGTTGTAAGAAATATTTGTGTTTCTTTTAATTACACAATTTTAGAGTATATTAGGTGAATGAGAATTAAAAGTATTTTATGATTAACTTACTAATGATATATGAATTAAGAGGATAAGAAAATTATATGACTGGAAAAATTATACAATAAACACCAGTTGACTTCTGCCTAATGTGGAAGTCACTTGCACATTAAATATAGAATATAAGGTTACAGGACAGAAGGTCAATATGAAATGCATTAATTTTTGCTAAAACAGTGAATCAGTAATTTGAATAATATCACTTAAAATAGTATGAAAATGTAATTTATTTTGTGAAAAACAACGATCACAACACTAAAAACTACAAAACATTGCAAAATGTAATGGAGAATCACTTAAATAGACACATTGTGTGCAGGCTTGGAATAATCATTACTGTTGAAATACCAATTCTCTCAAACTGGTGTACAATTTCAACACATAATCATGCCAGTAAAACCCCATAGATATCTTGTAAAAGTTGATGAACTAAATTTCATATGCTTCCTCAGGACGTAGCATAGTCAAAACAATTTCATATTAATTTAACTTTATTAATTTCAAATTAATAATGTCAACAAGTAAACAACCCATGATTTTTAGTCTTGTTAATAAACTACAGTAATCAGGAATCTCTATAGTTATCAAGATTCAAAACAAGGTAGTTCACTGGATTAAAGCAGCTGCTTATGCAGATACATCAGCAGGGTTTAGTCCCCCGCAGGTGACAGCTGCGCTGCCGCTGGAGTACTCTGAGACAAGCGATTGAGACTGGGCATGGTAGCACATGTCTATGATCCTAGCACTTGGGAGGCTGAAAACAGGAGGATCACTATGAGTCCAATGACTGTAGTGAGACCTTGTAGACTCTCTACTAAATATATTAAAAAAAAAAAAGATTCAAAAACAGTGCAACAGTTAGAGAAAAATAAGTCACAAATTTACCTGCATATTTATGGATAAATTATTTCTGAGAAAGGCATGAATACAATGCAGTGGAGAAATAGCACTTTTATCATATACAGAGCAATATCCATATATTAAATTTTAAACAGAACTTACATCTTATATAAAAGGTAATTCATAAATCCTAGATTGGTGCTAGGGATGCAGTTCAGTGGCGCCATTCCTGCCTGGCACACACGAGGCCCTCAGTTGTATGCCAAGTACAGAAAAGAATCCAAGACTAAATTTAGTTAAAAAAACAAACAAAAATTCATCAGAAGAATGATTAAACAATAAAATTGATAATTTTAAATTTTTAAAATTGATAATTTTATGTTATTAAAGTTAAAATAAATCTGCTCCCTGAAAAACCACATACCAAGATAAAATACTTGCAAGGTATGCATCTGATAAAGTATTTACATTCTCTAATGATGAGTCCCCAAAATCAATAATAAGGAAAATTATAAAATGTAACAGAGATTAAATAATGGGATGATCATTAAAAGAAATAAAGGCCATCACCATCCGCACTTTTGTGATTCTTTCACATGTGTTTACATGAGTCAGAGCTACATAATTCTGTATATTAGATACGTGACATTCACAATATGCTGAGTATGTCCTAATAAATCTGAGTTTTAAAGTTAAGTATGCAGCCTAATTCAAAATATTAAACTTAGTCATGCATTTGTTTCTCATCTTGGAAATATTTTTGACATAATTTTAGAGGACAACAAAAATTATCAGAGACTAAAAACCTTTCCACATAAAAACACAACTGCTTAAATAAGACATAACTTCATGGTACCATGGCTACTTAGCAGCTTTTAAATTTTTCTGTGTTAAATGGTTAATAAATTTAATGTCTAGAAATTTACCTTCTGACTTTTTGAATTTTATTTGCTTAAAGAAGGAACATATATTGTTGAATGGTCTCAGAATCATTCTCCAAGGTAAAATATCACCTGACAATTAGGAACTTATTCTTGGTTGATTATTTTTATTTTAACAAAATTAAAAGAAAACATTGCATCACTATGACAAAAAACATTTACATAGGAATGTTCATCATTTTGAGGGAAAACTAAATTTCCTATTTATTTGCTCCTAGAGGACATATTAATCAGAAAATAGAATAAAGAACATGGGCTCTACAGCCCTCACATGAAGTGCTGTAACTATGCACAAACAGTTAATATTGCCATATTATGTGTACTTCAATCAATGCAGCCATCTCATCACTGGGGATTTAGCTCACTATGCAACTAAATTAACAATGCTCACAAGGGAACATTAGCCCCTGCACAATTTCTAAAGCTATTATAGTCTACTTTCTATATTTAGAAAGCTGTTTGACATACTTTTTGTTTGTATCATTTCTTTCATGTAAGATTTACAGTGAAACACAAAAATCATAAATATATATGAATTCAATATATGAATAATATGTTCATTTCAAGAGCAGTATATGAATTCTGATAAGCTCAAGTACCTATGTGATCAGCACACCTATCAGGACAGGACTGTGTTCCTCACCCCATAAAGTTCTCTCATGGCTACTGCTATGTATGTATTCTTCACTTTCAGTTCTTGGTACAAACATTTATTTGTGCAGTTTACCACAGTTTAATTTTGCATGTTCTTGAGCGTATGAATAAAATAATATTCAGCCTCAGAGGTCCAGTTTCTTTTCAACCTCATGTGTCTGACTTTCATTTATATGTTGCTTTTATGGGCCATATTGATGTTTATTTCTGAGGTATATAATAACACATGACTAACTTAATTGATTATCTGTTCTCTTGTTCATAGATACTTGTGTTGGTTCTTCTTTAGGTTCTAATTTAGGATAGATACAAGGGAAACTGTCATGACTTCTTATATAACTTCATGTACAAGTTTTTTTTTGTTATAAACATACTTTTGTTTTTCACAAATAATACCCTAGGAATTATTATAAAGAGCAGGTAATTACTTTGTTACAAAATGCCAAAATTCTTCTGAAAACAATTATAGCGTATCATGCTTGCATCAGCAACCACAATCTAGAGTTTGGTGTTATCATTTTTCATTTCTGCCATTTAAGTGGTGCACTGTCTATAATTTTTATTTTTTTCTTCTCCCTTCATAACTCCTTTTTCACATTTATATATATATTTTTGTATTTAAGTTGTTGAGGTTTCCTGAGCAATTTAAGTATGAAAATCATTTTCAAAGTATTGAGTTTTGATCACTACATTTTCAAATATATTTTCTGTCCAGTTATTGCTTTCCTCTTTTCCTCAGATGGCAAATATACATAATAGGCCCTTGATTTTGAATACACTGATCACTGATAACCTGGTCATTTTTTAGCGACTACTTTTCTGTCCTTCAGGTTTGATGCTTCCTATTGGTTTCCATCTTCACTATTTTTTCTGCCATTTCTTATTTTATTATTTATTTGTATTTAGTTCAGAGTCTACAAGGTCTCACTACACAGATCAGATCTGTAGTAATTCCAGCCTACCAAGTGCTGGGATTATAGGAATGTGCCACCAGGCCCAGTCTCAATTGCCCTCTCAGTGTACCCCAGGGGCAGGGGTGGCATGACATGCTGGGGATCAAACCCCTGATCCCTGCCTTGTTTTATTTGTATTTTAGGGATGGCTCTAACTACTAGATAGAACTCATAGTGATATGCCTGTTTAAAGCCTCGCAAGAGCTGGGATTATAGGCATGTGCCACCATGCCCAATCTCAATTGCACTCTCAGCATGCTCTGGGGGCGAGGCCAGCACGGTAGGCCAGGTGAATGAACCTCTGCCCCCTATACCTGCTTGAAGGAGCTTTAATCCACTGAGCTATTTGGCTGGCCTCAAAACTTTTTTCTTTTTCGAATTCTTTTATTTATGTCTGTCTCTCCTCACCATGTATTAACCCACTTGAAGTCATCCCACACTTTAAAGATGGTTTATTTGGGAGTAAGGAGATAGCTTGGGGTTCTAAGCACCTACTTGATAAGCGCAAGGACCAGAGTTTGATTCATGATGCCACAGTGCTAGCCACCAAGTCTGGGCGTGGTGGCACATGCCTGTATTCGCAGCGCTTGGGAGGCTGTAGAACAGCACATCACTACAAGTATGATGGAGTAGAGATCTGAACACTCTGTAGAACATTCCCTAAGAAATACAAACCCCCCAAGAAAAGAGTTTTGAAGTCTTTGTATTGCTTTCATTAAATTA
>PVKA01040043.1:0-10411 GCA_004027165.1 Ctenomys sociabilis | reverse complement strand
TTCCACAAATATTAACTAGCAATTATGAACAAATTGTTAAGAAAAATAAATATTAAAATCTAGAAAAATAAAAATAATGCTTCCACAATATCTGACAGTATGCATATGTGGAAATATAATAAAAAAAAAACTGATCTTTGAGTGTGAACTTGCGATTGGAAGAAAGGTACCGAGAAAATGAGTGCATTAGCTTTTCTAGTTTTCATCCCTAGGGTAGATTATGCTGTAACAAAACACAAATGACTTGTGATGTCGGCATATTTTTTAACAGTAGCTTTGTTAGTATAATTTCTAGTCAAGGATTGTGATTCCTCTTCCTTTTCTTTCTTTGCTCAGGATTGCTCTTGCTACTCTAGTATTTTTTTGCTTCCCAATGAATTTTAGGAATATTTTCTGCTGGATGGTTTAGACCAAGATAAAGCAAGACTCCTATAACTAAATACGTAAAATTTGTATCAAAAAAGGTAAGTCAAATATGCCCAGGATTTACTCTGAACCCATGTACAGCACCATGTAGATCTTTTGTCAGTTTCAGCCATCTGGATGAATATTGGCCATTACTTAACCAATTTGCACTCTGTAAAAACCTGAGAGAAGTTTTGCTCTCTAGTTGATGCTACTCAGGCAAACTACACATCGTCTATCACTTACCTCTGTGGCCTCACAGTCTCCTTGATAAATTTTGGACACCATTGAGTTATAGGATGGCATAGCACAGGTTTCCTAAAATCTTGAGTCTTCACAGACCTTGAAGGCCTAGGGCCAATACATTGGCTATACTTTTAGCCCTCTATTTCTCTAATTTTTGTTCTGCAAACTTAGTTGTTAACCATCCAGAAGAGAAGCTGAATGATATTATAACCCAGTAACACAGATTGTTGAGATTATTATCAGTACCTGTATGAATATCAAATGCCTTAGACAAAACACCGAACTGGTATTTTCCACCAACCATGGATATACTAAAATTTAAAGCCCTATAGAATGTGAAAAAATAATTGCACATTTTAATACAGAAATATAGAAATCAAGCCATATACAATATTGTACCTGGATAATCCTATGATATTTTTTCTTATCTCTTGTTTCCTTTTATTTCCTTATGCTTTTCAAACATTTATTTTAAAGAGTATAGCAATAATTGATATGGCATTAGAAGCAGTACACATTTAGAAGACGAAAATGACAGATATTTTAAGCATGATTTTAGTATTACACACTTCTATCCTCAGTTTATTAGCCTAGTTCACAAAAATCAGCATATAGAGTTAGTCAGTGTGAGAATTCTACCCATTTACTAGCTATTTTCAAAATTCTTATGGAGATTCTTAGACCATTGCCTTAAAAATCTTGTTTATATACAGCTGTAATTTTGCCTCTGCCATACACGCTAACTTTTCTCCTTTCTCTCTCATCATTGTATAATCTTAAATTCTCACTTTCCAGTTACCTGTGGTATGCCTTTCTATTTTTATTTCGTCTTTTAACTTCCTACTGTATGGCGACAATATGATATTTATACATGTTGGTCTGACATAGTTTTACTTATAATTATATCTTCAAGTAGAAATCACTTATATATGAAGGCTTTGACATTATTTTTCTTTAGAGCTGAGAAATGTTCTGTTGTAGAAAAATAATACATCTTTTTCATCCATCCCTCAGGTGACAGATGTTTTGGTTGTTTCCAAGATTAGGCATCACAAATTGTGCTGCTATAAACATAGGCACACATATAGCACTATGATATGATGTTTTCAAGTTTTCTTGGAAAATTCCCAGAAGGGAGATAGCTTTAATGAATGGGATTTCCAGTCCTACCTTTTTGAGTGGTCTCCATGCTGATTTCCATAATGGTTGCATCAATTTTCATTCCCACCAGCAGTGGAGAAGTGTTCTTTTCTCCTCGCAGTCTTTCTAATATTTGTTTTTCACTGATATCTTTGTGATATCCATTCTTTCTGAGCTGAGCTGGTATCTCAGTGTCATTTAAATTTGCATTTCATGAATGGCTAGTAATATGGAGTATTTTATCATGTGCTCATTTGGCCCTTGTATTCTTTCCTCTGAGAAGTGTGTGTTTATGTCTGACACTCATTTTTGGATTGGGTTTTTAAGTTTTGGGTCAGTAATGTTTTTTAGTTCTTTGTAATTCTAGATATAAGACCATTGTATAGTGCTTATTAAAGATTTTTTTACAAGTCTGTGGGTTGTCTTTTCATTCTGTTGGTAATTTCATTTGATGTGAAAAAAATTCTCAATAATTGGGGATGCCAGGTGTTAACTGCATCACATATTTCTCTTGCAGTTTCACTTTTTGTTCATGAAATGCTTTCCTACCCTTATGTCTTCTAGATTTCATCCTACTTCTCTTCCAGGACACTTAGTGTTTTTGTTCTAATGTATAGTTCTGTAATGCACTTTGACTTTATTTAAGTGCATGGCCATAGACATGGGTCAAGTTTTTGATTTTGGCAATGGTCTAAAAATCTCCATAACAATTTTGAAAATATCTAGTGAACGGGTAGAATTCTCACACTGACTAACTTTATATGCTGATTTTTGTGAACTAGGCTAATAAACTGAGGATAGAAGTGTGTAATACTAAAACCATGCTTGAAATATATGTCATTTTCGTCTTCTAAATGTGTACTGCTTCTAATGCCATATCAATTATTGCCATACTCTTTAAAATAAATGTTTTCAAAACATAAGGAAATAAAAGAAAACAAGAGGTAAGAAAAGATATCATAGGATTATCCAGGTACAATATTGTATATGGCTTAATTAATACACTTTACATTGTTATCTTCTTAGTGGTTATCCATAAGACAAGAAGAAGACAGGATATCCTACCAAAACACTATTAGTAAAAGTCTTTCTACTCATTGATTTAAGGGAGAGGAGCTGTATTTCAATCCTGACTATTCTATATATATAAATACAGAAATGTCCTTCCTTTGTATCACCATTTTTTGTTAAGTCCTGTCAGAGATGGGTATTCCACTGGCATCTAAATACTATAAGTACATGAATTCAGATAAACAATCCAACATAGTTCAGCAGTTCACAATAGTAGTGGCTTATCCACAAAAGTTGTTGACATGAGCCTTTCACAGCTGAACATACTAATATGTCTTCACTTTATATACCTCGTATTTGTTTTTTTTTTTTTTACTTTTCTGCTGGATGGTAAAGAACAAGATAAAGTGAGAACTATATAACAAGAAATGTATCTTTTGTATCTGATAAGGTCAGTCACATACCCACAGGATTTATCCTGCAAATCCGCACTTTGTAGATCCTTTGCCAGTGTCAGCTATGTGGATGAGTCCAGGTCATTGCTGGACCAATTTGCTCTCTGAAAGCCTAAGAGAATGTTTTCTCTCCATGTGACTCTCCTTAGGCACACTATACATCATCAATTGTATTCTTCTGTGACTCCATAATCTCCTTGATCAGAAAATGTGGGGCACAACTGAGTTACATGACGTTACAGTACGTGTTTTCCTATGTTCTGAGTCTTCACTGACCTTGAAAGGCCAAAATTTTGCCTGATCTTGCAACCCTTCCTTTTCTCTAATGTTTGATTTGCAAACTTAGGTTGTTAACCCTCCAGAAGAGAAGCTTATTATTACCACGCAACATATACATTTCAGTTTACCCTAACTATCTAAGTATCAATCATTTTAGGAATAACACGGAACATATACTTTCCATGAAGTATTGATATGTTAAACTTTAAGTCTTTACAGATTATGAAAAACATTAAAAATAGCAATAAACACTTACATATTTTTATAAAGAAATTTGGAAACCTAACCATATACAGCATTGTAGCAGGACAGTCCTGTGACATTTTTTTCTTGTGTCTTTTTCTTTGGATTTATTACCCTTAATTTACAAAAACAAGAAAAACCTCTTACTTGAGACAGTGTGGTAATAAAAGGTATGTGACGACAAGAAATATATATTTGGAAGACCAGAATTCCAGGCATTCCAAGTGTGACGCTTCTATTCCACATTGCTGTCTTCAGTGTGCTTGCTTTGTTCACAGGTATTAGTCAAGATGAGAATCCTACCAATTAACAACTAGTTTTCCAAACTTTCTGATGCTTCTCAGGATTATTGTATTACCCAAGCTGTGTATATAAATGTATAGCTTTGCCCCTGTCATGTTTCCCAGCATTTCTCCTTACCCTCTTCTCACTGTCCAGTCTTCAAGTGCTCATTTTCTTTTTAATTATGTTATACCTTTCTATTTGTATTTCTTCTTTTGAGTTCTTATGCTATGGAGACTATACAATATTTACACATGTGAGTCTGGTTTATTTCTCTTATAAGTATATCTTTAAGTGGCATTCACTTAAATTTAAAGGCACTGAGTTTATCATTCTTTATATCTGAGTAACACTCCACTGTAGATCTTTTTCAACCATTCCTCATGTGATGAGTATCTTGATTGTTTCCATAATTTGGCTATCACAAATTGTACTGTTATAAACATAGGTACGCATATATCACTGTGATGTGACACTTTCAGTTCCTCTGGGAAAATTTCCACTAGAGGGATAGCTGGCTTGAACAGAATTTCCAGTCCTAATTTCTTAATGACTCTCAATACCGATTTCCATAGTGATTGCACCAGTCTACATTCCCACCAGCAGTGGAGGAGGATTGACTTTTCTCCTCATCCTCTCCAACATTTGTTGTTTATTGATTTCTTAATGAAAACCATTCTTTCTGTGGTAAGATGGTAGCTCAGTGCTTTTTTTTTAATTTGCATGTGATGGATGGCTAATGATGTGGAGCAGTTTTTCATATATTTATTTGCTTCTTTAATTTCATCCTCTGAGATGTGTTTGTTCATCTAGGATGCCCATTTCTGGATTGTGTTTTTAAATTTAATGGCCCTAGTACTTTTCAGTTCTTTATAAATTCTTCAGAGCAGACCTTTGTCTGAGTGCTTCTTAGTTAATATATTTTTGAAATATGTGGGTTGTCTTTTAACTTTGTTGGTAATTTCTTTAACGTGCATAAACTTCTCAATAGGAGGTGTTCCCAGTTCTTAATTTGTTCAAGTATTACCCATGAGATTTGATTTTTGTTCAAGAACGCTTTGGCTATTCCTATGTCTTCACGATTTCCTTCTACTTTCTCTTACAGGAGATCGAGTGTTTCTGTTTTAATGTTTAGATCTTTAATCCATGTTGACTTTAGATTAGAGCATGGTGATAGAGCTGGGTCAAGTTTTAGTTTTCAGCATGCAGAAAGCCAGTTTTTCCAGCACTATTTGTTAAAGAGGCTATCTTTCTTTCAGTAAATGTGTTTGGTCTGCTTGTTGAAGATCAGGTGGCTGAGTGTCTTAGTAGGATTGCCTGCACTATTCTAGATCTTTTCTTATTCCAAAGGAAAGATATAATTATGATGAAGGCAATCCGATGCTCTTCAAGGCTCTCTTGATAGCTGGGGTGGCACATTGTAGGGCTCATCAGTGATTTCATTTCTGATGGTACAGGCACCATCTCCTCGGCAGAGCAACTCCTTCTATCTAGGTTCCAGGATTAGGAAAAGTGGCTGAAGATCAGTTGTGCTTTAGCAATGATGAAGTGGAGTAGAGCAGGGCTCAGCAGGTCCCTACAGCTATCCAATGTGTCTCTGCTTTCCTTGAGTAGCAGGAGAAGCAGCTACTGCTGACACAAGCATTGGGCAAGCTCAGGGCAGTGGGTTACTTGATAATTAATGCAGTAAAGTTAACTTTCTATTATAAGGTGATGCTTATTCAGAACACAGGTCAATATGGGCATATACTATAAAGTCTTTTCTTGCTTTTCATTACTATCCTTGCTTTGTTTTCTGGCTTCCATAATGTGAATAGCTTTTCACAGTTCAGGACCTTATGCTATGCCCGCTTTTCCTAGAGTGAGACAATCATGCAAAGATTGATATTTCTAAAGCATGAGCAGAAATATACACCTTCTGCTCTACTCAGTTCAGACACTGAGTCCAGGCAATGATAGAAGTGGCTAATTACATATATATGCATTCAGAAAGTGTGTTCATAGTCTCCAAATCCTTCTACACCAAACAAATACATAAAATTAACTATCAAAAGTTCAGTGCTACTTAGTTTGCCTCCCAAATACCTATCATTGAATCATAGTTTATCACCAAGTAGTAGAGTTAGCAACAAGGTCATAACTCTACTTAACCTGATATATATACACAGTATACAACTGAAAATGTGTTAATTCATTATGCAATTTTTCAAAAGTTCCATTATTATTCAAAAGTCTCATCCAAGCACTCCCCTGAGACTCAAGGGAAATACATAGTGTAAAGATTTTCATTCAATATGGGAGCAATAGAGGGATAGAAAAGAACTGCATCAAAGCAAGATAGAAACCTATCAAGGTAAACACTAAACACTGTAATGCTGTGTCTACCATTGGGGAACAAAGTAGTGAGATGTGAATTACAGAAAGCTTGAGAGACCTCACCACTTATGGCTTTTCAGTTGCAATCTGTAATGCTTTCCTTGACCTGACTTGTTCTAGCCGGGGACATTGTACGGTATATGATCCATGTTTCTGTCTTCAAATTACTGGTTGTGCCAGTAGAGTTTCAACTCACTTTAAAACTTTCCACATTTTTGGGGGGCCTCCTGACAAGAATCTCAAATCTTGCCATACATTTCAAGACTACCAAAGGCTTTGAAATAAGAGTGGAACCTACATATCCTTATCATTTGTTCATTCAACATCCCTTAAAGACCATCACCATATGGATATAGTCAAACTTGGCTAGTAGCTTGTGAATCAATTTAGTTCAATTGCACAATAAGTTCAAACCCTTTTCCAAGTATCTATTGTACCCTTCAAGATTCCATTTTAACTGACTTGACATCTGAGTGTCTAGACAACCAAACACAATGAAATGAATGTGTGAAACTAATTTTCTATGCGCCCCTTACAGTGTAAGTGGCCAATGGATTCTCTTATTAAGTGAAATGCTTTCTTAACTATCGTATTGAGCCTGTGATGAAAAGGGGATTGCTGATTTCTGAGATAACCTCAAGGCACTTTTTTGCCTTGTCAAAAGTAGCTACTTAGTTTGTTTTCAACAATACCCATTTTTTCATCAACTCCTCTATATTGACTTCAGTCTTACAAAAACTCATTTTTCTAGTTAATTGAAAACTTTTGAGGGTCTTATATGCTGTTTTTGGCTCCAAACTCTCACTATAAATATGACTAGAAACAGCGAGTACTGCACAAGCCATAGCCTTAATGATAAAATGGCTTTAAATTTAACTAGCAATTGAATTAGTACACGATATTTATCCACATCCTCTCACAAAAAACTCTCAAAGATGGGTAAAATGTAGACAAATTTTCTAACTGTGTACCATGTATGGCCTACAGTGCAATTCTTTTTTTTAGCAATGGGTAATGCCAGGGCCATGATTGGAATGCCTACCATTCTGGTCTTCTAAATATGTACTACTTCTAATGTCATATCAATTACTGCTCTACTGTCTCTCAAGTAAATGTTTGTTTAAGAAAGGGTCATAAATGAAAACAAGAGACAAGAAAAAATGTCATAATACTGTCCTACAACACTGTATATGGTTAGATTTCTAAATTTCAGTGTAAAAATATGTACTTGATCATTTCTATTTTTCATTTTTTATTCATATTCTGTAAGGATTTAAAGTTTAGCATATCAATGGTTGAAGGAAAACACCTATTCCATGTTATTTCTAAGGTGTTTGATATTCAGATAGACAGTGGGAGCAAGCACACTATGTTGTTCCTATGTTGTAGGGTAGCAGTTCTTATTAGTGTGTTCCTACCACCCTGAAGTAGCAAGAAAATAATCTTTACAATCTGTATTTTCATCAGCACGATAGTTTTCTGAGCTCCCACCAATGTTGTTGATCAAACTTCATGTTACGGTATTTATTTATTTATTTATTTATTTATTTTGGCAAAACTCGGGATTGAACTCAGGCCCTTGTGCTTGCTAGGGAAGTGCTTATTCCACTGAGCTTTCTCCCCAACCCCCTATGGCTTGTATTTAGATGTTACTCCAAAGCTTCAAGCATTAAAGTGTTTAGATTTTTGGAGGTGGCTCTATCTATGGTATATAAATATGATTTAAAGACCTGGGGTAAATAATTTAGTGCACTAATTGGTTTAGTATAGTTCTCAGCTTGCATAATGGGAAGGCCCACCCTCCATGTGGTTTACACAAACCAATAGGCTGGTAGCCTGAATGGAATAAAAGACAAAGGAAAATTCAGTGCTTCTTGATTCCTGTTTCCTGTCTGCTCTTTTCTGGACTATTTCTCTTCTGTCATGCTTGTCTTCCATGCTCTACTGACTTAGAGAGAGCCAATGATGATTCGAAACCTATGTAAGACAGCTGAAGAAAATGCATTTTCAGAAACAGACCACCTGGCTGGACTGAAAATGAGTGCTTCCAAGAAATTCACACAGACCTTTCATGGAAGTCTTCAGAAGCTCGGAACAGAACAGCCCCTGGAATTCCTCAGCAAGATTACTTCTTCTATCAGAATCATCAGATCCTGATACCACAGGATCGCAGAGGTCTCAGACCCCTAGGGGAAAGAATGGCACCTGTGACTCAGCAGCCGAGTACTTCAGTTGCTCCAGAGGATCACAGGATATTTTGGGGACCACAGGTCCAGCCCAGTACCAGTTCTTACTATGTAGCTCAGGCTGACCTGAACTCACTAGGGAGCCAAGGCCAGCCTCAAACTCAGACCAATCCTCCTGCCTCATTCTCCAGAGTATGGGAATTACAGGCATGTGCCGGCAACTTCCTATATTGTCCAGACTTGTCTCAAACTCATGCTGATCCTCCTGCCTCAGTTTATGGAGTAGGGGGATTACAGACCTGGACCAGTAACTCATCATGGAGCCCAAGCGAGCCTCAAAGTCATGCTGATCCTCCTGTCTCAGCCTCCAGAGTTCAGAAATTACAGACATGGCCCAGCAATTCATCATGGAGCCGAGTTCAAAAATTACAGACACAGACCAGCAACTCACTGTGGAACCTAGGTGAGCCTAAAACTCATGCTGATCCCCCTGCTTCATCCTCCAGAGTTCGAGAATTACAGACACAGACCAGCAGCTTACTATGGAACCCAGGCAAGCCTCAAACTCATGCTGATCCTCCTGCCTCAGGCTCCAGAGTTCAGAAATTACAGACATGCACCAGCAGCTTACTATGGAGCCCAGGCAAGCCTCAAACTCATGTTGATCCTCCCGCCTCAGGCTCCAGACTTCAGAAATTACTGACACAGACTAGCAGCTCACTATGGAACTGAGACCAGTCTCAAACTCAGGCCAATCCTCAATTTCAGGACTCTGCCTCAACCTCCAGAGTCCTGAAATTAAAGGCACGTGCCAAATCATCTGTTCAAAGATGAAAATCTCACTACAAACTTTCTGTCTCAGTCACTCTGAAGAAGCCCCATAGACGTACCTCATTCTCCCACATACAGCGGAAGATGCTGGAGGCTATGTTTAGGCAGACCATGTACCCAAAAAATAATGTCCAGAAAGTGCTGGTTGAGGAATTGACCCTGCGTGAGAAATTAGTGAAGGCTTGGTTCAGGAACAGGTGGCATAAACTGAAGAAGCAAAAGCAGAAAAAACAGCCACAAATGGAGGAAGAAGAGCCACAAAGGCAGGAAGAAGAGCCACAAAGGCAGGAAGAAGAGCCACAAAGGCAAGAAGAAGAGCCACAAAGGCAGGATGAACTCTCTCCTCCCTTTTTAGTTTTATGTTTTGAAATAATGGTGGCCCCCTTTCAGGTGAATCCACAGGCTCCTCTAACTCATCAGAGAACTTCCACTTCCCAGAGAGTCCTACAGTTGATTTTCAAGTGCAGGATCCTCAGTTAGAGAGGCTGGAGCCCTCAGTTCCTACTGTGTATTCTAATGCCTATGACATAACCCAAATTATAGCACTGTATAGTTTTCCTGATGAGGGCGAGGGTGCCAGTTGTTCCTTCAGCTGTCTGCATCAGTATCTTGCACCTGCAGGGTCCCAGATAGGAGGAGAGAGTGTCTCTCCATGCACCTTTTGTGGTCCACCAGTAGGCCCATCTACTGGACAAACCTATGCGCCCACTATGAATAGCTGCCAGAGTCTCAGGCAGCCTGAAAGTCCAGAACCTTTTCAGTAAGTAGACTTTGCAAGTGTCTGACCAAAATGTTTTATAATTGTGTTGGTACTTTTTTATTTTTATTTTTTTCCAGAACCAGGGATTGAACTCAGGCTCTTGGGCTTGCCAGGCAAGCACTTACTCTACTGAGCTATCTCCCTGACCATTTAATTTTATTTTTAATTTTAATTGTTTTTTTTTTTTTTTTTTTTTT
>PVKA01040042.1:0-19036 GCA_004027165.1 Ctenomys sociabilis | reverse complement strand
TTTTTTTTTTTTTTTTTTTTTTTTTTTTTTTTTTTTTTTTTTTTTTTTTTTTTTTTTTTTTTTTTTTTTTTTTTTTTTTTTTGTCTTATTTATTTATTTATTTATTTTTTTGTCTTTTTGAGACAGGGTCTCACTATGCAGTTCAGGCTGGCCTTAAGCTCACTTTGTAGCTCAGGCTGGTCTCGAACTCACAACAATCCTCCTGCCTCTGCCTCCCGAGTGCTGGGATTACAGGCATGCGCCACCATGCCCGGCTCTTTTTTTGTCTTTTTGAGACAGGGTCTCACAATGCAGTTCAGGCTGGCCTTAAGCTCACTTTGTAGCTCAGGCTGGTCTCGAACTCATACCAATCCTCCTGCCTCAGCCTCCCGAGTGCTGGGATTACAGGCGTGCGCCACCACGCCCGGCTCATGTCTCAGCCTTCTGAGTGCTGGGATTACAGGTGTGTGCCACCATGCCTGGCTTTCTGTTGTCATCGTCAGCTTGCTTAGACCTAAAATTCAGCCCAATTCCTTATCTTTATAATCATCAGACAAAAAGCAACATAAAACAATAAAAATAGTACAGAATTTCAAAACAAGAATAGAAAATGAACAGTGGTTGTTATATTACACATTGTTATATTACACAGATTTGTTGCTCAGATTACTAGATATAGGCATGCAAGATTGTTTAAGCAATGAAATGTTACTTCCTTTCCGTAAACTGTAATTTTTTCTTGTCTTTTTTACTTCTATTTATTTTTATTTTTGCGGAACTGGGGCTTGAACTCCAGATCTTATGCTACTGAGGTATCTCCCTGGCCCCTATTTTTTAATTTATTTTTTAATTTATTTTAAAGAGTATAAAATGATAGATAAGGCATTAGAGACAGTACTTATTTATTTATTTATTTTTGTCTTTTTGAGACAGGGTCTCATTATGCAGTTCAGGCTGGCCTTAAGCTCACGTTGTAGCTCAGGCTGGCCTCGAACTCACAACAATCCTCCTGCCTCAGCCTCCAGTGCTGGGATTACAGGCCTGCACCACCACGCCCGGCCGACAGTACATATTTAATAAAACAAGAAGAAAGATATCCAACCTTGGTTGCTATATTATACATTGCTGTCTTCAATGTAGTTGCTTAGATTACAGATATTAGCATATAAAATTGGTCAGAAGTAAAAATTTTAAACATTACTTGCTAGCTTCAAAAGACATAGACATCAGTAGTACAATCATCTTAGATCTGCCTGTATACTTAAAAGATTCTTTTCCCCTCTTTAAAATTTTTTATTTGTCTTTTCTCCCTTCCCACATCTCATTTATTCCTTATGTTCAGTTTGTTTTGCTGTTTTTTAGGTTCTTACAGAAGGGAGACAATACAATGTTTACACATGTGGGTATGGTTCATTTACAAGTAGAGCTTCTAGTTGCATCTGTTTGCCTATGAAAGCCTCAAGTTTATCTTTCTTTGTTGCTGAGTAATACTTCAATCCAAAGTTGGGCATCTGGGGCCGGGGAGATAGCTCAGTGGAATAAGCGCTTGTCTGGCAAGTGCAAGGGCCTGAGTTCAGTCCCTGGTTCCACTTTAAAAAAAAACAACAGTGGGATACCATCTCCAGAAAGAATGGCTGTTGTAAAGAAATCAACTAATAAATGCTGGAGGGGCGGTGGGGAAAAAGGAACCCCTCACCACTGTTGGTGGGAGTATAGACTGGTACAGCCATTGTGGAAATCTGCGTGGATTTCAAAAAACTAGGATTAGAGGTGCCATTCAAACCAGCTATCCTCCTTTTGGGTATTTTATCAAAAGAACTGGAAACATCATTCCACGGTCATATATGTGTGAACCCATGTTTATAGCAACACAGTTTGCTATAAACTGAATCATGGAAACACAAGTAGGCCACTCTGCAGGACTCCGGGACCTGAAGCGAGTAGGCACAGGCAGGGAAGGTTACTGAGCTTCCGCTGCTGCCTTTGCTTTGGGTCCCAAGTGTAAACCTAGTAAGTGGCACACATCAGCATATACTAGACATTCCCGAAATGTGAGGAATAGTTATGCTGAACTGGTACTTGACTGAACGATAAGAATTTAAAGTACAGACAGCTTGTTCAGGGCTCGGGGTGTAGCTCAGTGCTGAGTGCCTGCCTAATGTGTGAGGACCTGGATTTTAGCCCCACCATGGCAGAAGTGAACAACTGTTACTGGGAAATCTATCCTTCTTGAATGAGAGGAAAAACATATTCAAAGCAGAGGGAAGTACTTCTGTACAAGGTGCTTGCTGCTCGGCTCTCTTTGGCTCCTTGAGGTCATCTATGTGCCTAGAAAGCTTTATGCTCCCTCTTTTCTTTTTTTTTTAAATTTTTATGTATTTGGTACAGGGTCTCACTGCACAGCGGACTCTAGGAATCCTCTTGTTTTCAGCCTCCGTAGCATAGGAATTACAGGTGTGTGCTACCATGCCCGCTCTTGGTGGCCAGCTCAGTGTGCCCAGGGGCAGGGTTGGTCTGGCAAGTGGTGCCAGGGAT
Organism: Ctenomys sociabilis; assembly: GCA_004027165.1. Classification (NCBI taxonomy): domain Eukaryota; kingdom Metazoa; phylum Chordata; class Mammalia; order Rodentia; family Ctenomyidae; genus Ctenomys; species Ctenomys sociabilis. The sequence continues at coordinate 16,522 of PVKA01040042.1, read as the reverse complement.
TGAACCCCAGTCCCTTTGCTTGCCTAAGGGACTGAGCACTCTTGCTGGCCCATATGCTGCCTCTTGAACTGGGGTGTGGATACTGTTTTCACTCTGGTAGCTTTTTTTTTTTTTTTTTTTTATGATCCTGTCAGGATCTACCCCTGCAGTACTGGAGTTTGAACCCAGGGCTTTTGACCTGAGCTTTATCCTCAGACCTGTTTGGGGAGGGGGTGTAGTATTTTGAGACATTGCTCTACTGGGCTCAAATTTGCCATCCTCCTGCTTCACCCTCCCAGAGTACTGGGATTAGAGCCGTGCACCACCTCGCCTGGTTTATGTCAAGATTTCTCAAGTTTTCCAGCCAGAAATAGTAAAAATTTATTTTTATTATTATTTTTAAATTTTTTATTTATTTTTGTCTTTTTGAGACAGGGTCTTGCAGTCCAGTTCAGGCTGGTCTTGAGCTCACTTTGTAGCCCAGTCTAGTCTCAAACCAACATGATCCTGCTTCAGCCTCCCAAGTGCTGGGATTACAGGGGTGCGTCACCATGCCTGGCTGGAAATGCTAAAAGTTTTTAAATGTTGGGAAATAGATCTGTGACAATTCAGTAACAGGCCTGAGAAAGTGTGCTTGTTTGGTAGCTCTGAAAAGGGTACTGCAGGTTAAATTGTTCTTTGACTTTGAAGCCTGCATAGAGTTCTGAACCAAGGTTTAGTTTTTCACAGCATGAATTGATAGCATAGGCTGAACATAGGGGAAATTGAGCAATTCTGTTCGTCACTGTGTTCGTGAGTTGACTGCGTGGTGTTATGGACACTGTTTGCCCAGGGTTCTTGGTGCGTGTGTATGTACTTTAGAGAGAAGTCTGCCAGTAGATCATTTTGTACTGTTTTTTCAGAATTTGGTTTTCCAAAGTAGTTGTTTACATCTGTTAAACTGACTCAGCATGTTAAGCAGATTTTACAGGTTAAACATTAAAAAGCAAGTCACATGCAGCCAGCTAGTTCATTTTTTGAGAAAACTAAGTAATTGCCCACCTGTAACGTAGATTTGAACAGTCTTTCAAAATTCATTTGGAGTTTTTTTCTTTGAGACAGGGTCTTTTTTTTTAAATTTAATTTTATTTTATTGAGAGACAAATATCAATGAGTTTCAAAGCTGATTAATAAGACAATTTCAATGATTAATACTTTTACATTGTCATCTTCCTAGTGGTTATCCATAGTACAAGCAGACAGGGTCTCCTGTCCAAACACTGTTATTACAAATCTTTCTTCTCATAGTATTAAGTGAAAGTAGCTGCATATCTATCCTAAATATGCTGTGTATACAAATATAAAATGGTCCTTCCTTTGAATCCCCTTTTTTTGTTTAGTCCTGTCAGATATGAGTATTCTATTGGCGTTCACTTATTATAGGTCCTTGAATTCAACAGAACACTCCAACAGAGTTCAGCAGTCCACAGTAGTAGTGGGTCATCCACAGAAGTTGTTGACTAGAGCCTTTTTTATACCTCAGCATATTAATATGGCTTTCTTTACTTTATATACCTTGTTTTTATACTTTTCTGCTGGATGGGTAAGACCAAGATAAAGCAATACCTATATAATAAGAAATGTAGCTCCTGTATCTGATAAGGTCAGTCAAGTCCCCTCAGGATTTATCCTATAATCCTGCACTTTGTAGATCCTTGTCAGTGTCAGCCATCTGGATGAGTCACAGCCATTGCTTGACCAATTTGCTGTCTGTGAAAGCCTGAGAGAAAGTTTTCTCTCCATGTGACTGTCCTTAGGCACACTATATATCATTGATCACATTTCTCTGTGGCTCCATAATCTCCTTCATCAGAAAATTTGGGGCACAACTGAGTTCCATGATGTTACAGTGTAGGTTGTCCTATGATGAGACAGGGTCTTACTGTGTGTTTCAGACTGGCCTTGAACTTGATATATAGCTCAGGCTGGCCTTGAACTCACTGTGAGCCTCTTGCCTCAGCCTCCTGAGTGTTGGAATTACAGGCATATGCCACCATACCCAACCCAATGAAATATTTTACTGTACATCAAATAGTACTATTCTGTTCTCTTTCTGCCACTGAACTATATAATCTGCCCTTTCAAAAAGGTTTCTGTTTATTTTGGGGCAGGATCGTGCTGTGTGCCCCAGGCCAGCCTCCAGGTTAGAGTTCTGCCTTTGCCCCAAGTAGCTGTGATGAGAAGCAGGAGCCACCACTTCTGGAGTGTTCTACTCCAAGCCATACAGGAGAATATGAGCTTTTGTCTAGGTAGGCAGAAGTGTGATTGCGTGTGACTGGAACTGCTGTTATTAAAAGTAGAGTGCGTAGTCCTACTTCCCTAGCCCCTGCAGTGTTTCCATAGTAGACCACAGCCTCTGTGTAGCAGCAGCTTGTAGTGCATCCTGGAGAAATGTGTCATTTGACAGATTTATGTAGCAGTAAAAGACTTTGGGGAAAATGCATTTATGTTCTGTGTTAGGAATTACAGTAATGTCAGTTCAGGCTGGCCTTAAGCTCACTTTGTAGCTCAGGCTGGTCTCGAACTCACAGCAATCCTCCTGCCTCAGCCTCCCAAGTGCTAGGATTACAGGCATGCGCCACCACACCCGGCTTAACCTTATAGAATTCTTAAGCTTTACATTTGTTTTCTTCAACTTTCAGTTTGAAGAAAATCCAAGCCAAAGAATAGCTGCAAAAGTAGCATCCCAAGTACCTGCATAGCCCTTATACAGTTCTGTTACCGTTGTCAGTATGAATATTTGTCATCTTTCACATGTGCACAAGCGTTCTCGCCACACCCACAAAATGCACACTTAGTTTTCTGAAGCATTTTAACATTGCAGCTGTTGTCTTAGACTCTGAACAGCCAGGAGTAGTGGGACATGCCTGTAATCCCAGCATTTGGGAGGCTGAGGCAGCAGTGTGAGCTGGAGGCCAGTCTAGGCTAGTGAGTAAGGCCAGCCTGGACAACATAGTGACACCTTGAAAAGGGGCATTGTCATTTGTACCCATAAAACCATTGTCACACCAAGGAAATTTAGTGCTGATTAGGTGGAGTGCTAATGGTGTCATTTTAGCAGGGATTTGGGAATCCCCAGATGTGGGATTCAGTGAGAAACTTCACATTGCATGCATTTGGTTGTTTTTCTTTTATCTCCTTTGCTCTGTAACAGTTTCATTTCTTTTTTTTTCTGTCTTTCTCCTCCATACTGGGGATTGAACTCAGGACCCTGTGCTTGCCAAGCAAGTGCCTATTCTACTGATCTATCTCCCCAGCCCCGTGTAACAGTTTCTTAGCCCTGTTGACATTGGCATTGTTAGAGAAGACATGGATACTTGAATCTAGGCCAGTTGCTGAAAGCACTCAGCTGGGAACATCTGATTATATACTTTGGACTAGATTCAAGTGCAACATTTTTGTGAGAGGGATTGCTTTAAGGAATGTGTTTCAGTGTATCACATTGTTGTCACATGGTGTTACAGTAGATAACTTGATTAAGTTGATGTCTGCCTGGTCTTATATCATGTTCCCCAAACCCTGTCACTTAGTGGTGCTTTAGTTGCTTCTGGAGGATAAAAATGGCTGTTAAAAGAATTTCCTAACCCAGAGCAGCTGACTCAGGCCATCCTAATAGGTACGGTACTCATTTACCTTTCCTCCCTTGGAGTAGGGGGTTGGACCAGGGCCTTGTGTGTGCTCAGCACGTGTTCTGCCTCTGAGCTGCACCCCTGGCCCTAGTAGACCCTTTCTTGAATCAAGGAGGGCCAGGATATATTGATATTTATTCTCTATTTAGCCAGATAAGAAAAATTACTTCTGGAAAAGAAAATCAATGAATAAATCAGATTTTGCATGCCAGAATATGCAAGGTGTAGTACCTGTTTAAACATACTGTTTGAATGCAGATTCATTAAAATGTATAAGAGAGGATGGGGCTGCTGCATGGAGTATTTCCGCAGCATGTGTGAGTCCAGTACCACAGTAAAGTGAAACAGAGTAATGTGAACACGGAGGAAGCGGCCCCTCCTTGTGTGTTTTGGCAAAATGGATGATGTCCTTTGGATCCTTGCATTAGCAGTGTTGACTTCAGTGCGGAGGGGCGTATGGAACAATATTCTCAGTGCAGTGTGCGATTTGGAAGCGACTGTGACACATGGGAGCTGGGATGGATCGATCAGCCCTGAAGAAAGTGAGCATTGGTGTTCTCAGTGGCAGTGCCTGACCCTGCATGTCTGGTGCTTCTTTGAGAGTACAAGGCAGGAGGGCTTGTGATTTAATTCTAAGCAGATAGGAGGAAGCTTTGGGGCTGTTTTCCTGATTAAGTGGGCATAGGACTTAATCAGCCATTTTCATTCATGAGCCAAGCATGTCACATAGCACTAACTATGCATCGGCCTTCCTGGTTTAGGGTACCCTTTGTGCCACTGTGAAATCATAGCTGCCTGCTGCGTTGCTAGCAGCATTTGGGGAAGCATTATGTGCTGCCTTGATTATAGTGCCGATGGCACTGTGGTGTGATCTAAGGCCTAGGTCTGTCCTGGTACGCATTCGCTAGTTTTGCTGCTGCACCCGTCCCCCCTTTGCTAGGTGGAGGTCTGCTATCTAGTTCAGCCTGGCTTTGAACCAACTGGAGATGATTCTTCTGCCTCAAGTGCTGATATTACAGGGGTGCACCACACCCACATTGCTGTACGCTTTTGTACATTTTAGATGTACATAATGATAGTATGGTAGGGAATCTGTGCCTGTATGTGATATATCTTCTTTTTTTCCCATTCCCCTCCACTCCCTTCAACCCTTCTTCCTCTTATTTACAAGAGCTTTGCCTCTGTTTTTCCTTCTATTTTTTCTTGTTCTTTCTTTTCTGTCCCTCCCATCCTTGTTCCTCTTCTCATTTGAACATTTTCTTCCCATTTCCTGACATGTGTTATGTAGGGATCTGTTGATCTCCCTGAAGATAATGGCAAGAGGATTCAAAAAAGACATAGCTGAGGTCAGGTGGTAGACCAAGCCTGATAGACAAAGGCCCTTGGAGCAACAGCAGGAGTCTTTTTTTTTTTTTTTTTTTATAGCTTTGCAAAGTTATAAGACACACGGGCTGGGAAGATAGCTCAGTGATCTAAGTGCTTGCCTGGAAAGTGCAAGGACCAGGGTTCGATCTCCAGTACCTCATGTTGTACCAACCCTAGAACTCTGCAGAAACTGGGCATGGTGGTGCATACCTGTAATTCCAGCTCTGAGGAGGCTGACACAGGAGGATCACTATAAATCTGAGCTTTCTGTGAGACCCTGTACCAAATAAATAGATGACTAAATTTTTTTTTAAAACCCCACCAAAGTTACAATGCATAATGTTACCTAGCAACTAGTAGCTTACGATGTCCCAGCTAAGCATTTTGGTCCTTATTTACACTTACAGTTTGTCACACCAGGCAAACTGTGCAGCACTTACACATGCATGTCCAATTTATTTCACCTAAATTGGTCTTGAGGTCCATGCATTTAAGTCCATCCATAAGCCTTCTCATGCTTATCCTTCTTTATGACAGAGCAGTGCTCCATTGTATAAAAAACCTCACATCTTCATCGATTCATCAGCTGGTGGGCTGATTCCAAGATTCAGCTATTATGAACTGTCCTGCTGCAAACATGGGTGTGCGTAGAACATTGTGGTATGATGCTCTTAATTTGTTTTTAAGGGGAATAGCTGGGTGAAATGGAACCTCTAGTTTCAGTTTTTAAGGAATCTGTATTCTGATTCCCACAATGGTTATACTTGCCTGTGCTCCCACCAACAGTGGAGAAGGGCTCCTTTTCTCCCCTCACCCCCGTTGGCATTTGTTATTGGTTGATACCTTAATAACAGCCATTCTTTCTAGAGTGAGAGGAATCTCAGCTGTGTTTTAGTTTGCATCTCTAAATGACCAGTGATGTTGAATAGCTTTCCATGTATTTATTTGTCCTTTGCACTTCTTCATCTGAGAAATGTGTCCATTTCAGATGTCCATTTCTGGGTTGGGGATTTAAATTGGGGGGGCATCTGATTTATTTATTTAGTTCCTTATATATATTCTAAATGTTAGCCCTTGGTCTGACAAACAGCTAGCAAATATTTTTTCCCAATACTGTGGCTTGTTTTCTTCACTCTTGGTGATTTCTTTTGCTGTACAGTTTTTCAATAGGATGAGATCCCAATTTTGGTGCTTTGTAATAGTATCTGTGGGATCGGGTTTTGTTCAGAACGTCTTTGCCTACACCAGGGTCTTCAAGAGTTCTACCTATTCTATCTTACAGCAGATTTGGCATTTATTTAATATTTAGATCTTTGGTCTAATTCAGTTTTAGTGCATGGTGAAAGTTATGGCCCTAGTGTTAATCTTTGTGGAAAGCCCGCTTTTCCAGTGCCATTTATGACAGGGGCTTGCTTTCTTCCAGTGGATGTATTTGGCAACTTTGTCAAAGAAGATGTCTGAGTATGTCTGGAGCTATTGCTACATCTTCTAATCCGTTCTATTGATTCTCTACTCTGTTTTGTTTTTGGCAGTACCATGCTGGTTTTTTTTTTTTGTTTTTGTTTATTTTTTAATCATAGTAGCTTTTTAGTATAATTTCAAGTGAGGGATTGTGATGTCCCCACCTTGCCTTTGTTGCCCAGAGTTGTCTTTGCTATTCTAGATCTCTTCTGGTCCCAAATGAATTTTAGGATTGTTTTCTTTAATTCTCTCTCTCTCTCTCACTTTCTTTCTATTTGCTAGTGTGTGGTCTATTTTGGAGAATGTCCCAAGTGTACCTGAGAATGTATATATACTCTGATACTGTGAGGCGAAACACTATAATCATCTACTGAGTCCATTTGTTCAAAAATTTGGCTCAAAGTCCATGTTTATAATCCCAGCAATCTATAGGCAGAGGCAGGAGGAGTGCTGCAAGTTTGAGACCAGCCTGGGCTATAAAGTGAGCTCAAGGCCAGCCTGCATTTCATATTGAGACCCTGTCTCAAAAAGATTAAAAAAAAAAAAAATTCCAATATTTCCTTGTTAATTTTTCACCTACTTGATCTATTTATGACAGTGGGGTATTAAAGTTCTCCATTATATTGTATTAGTGCTATTTGATTTTTCCTGTCAATATTTGTCTGATATAGTAGGGTGTGCCGCTATAAACTTATGTATACTTACTTGGTGGATGTATACTTACGATTGTTCTCTCTTTCTCTTGGAATTGGTACCTTTACAAGGCTGTCTTGAACTTCTTTGTTTCTCTTAGTCTTATCTTGAAATCCACTTTGTCTGCAAGTAGGATGCTTCCCCTTTCTGGGGGTAATATCACATGAATTACTGTTTTTCATCCTTTGACTTTTAGTTATGAATTTCTTTTGAATTAAATGTTTCTTGTGTGCAGGATATTGCTGGATCTTGCTTCTTGATCTATTCTGCCAGTCTGTTTTGATTGAATTGTGACCATTAGCATTGATGGGTATAACTGATATGTATTGATGTATCGACTTATCCTTTTATGTTATTTTCCTATTTTTCAATTATTGAGAAAGAAATAGCAGTGAGATAGTTTCAGAACAGGTTAGTAGGATAGTTACAATAATTAATACATTGCATATTGTTGTCTTTGTATGTTATTTTCCTGTTGCTGGTCCCCTTTTTTCTCTTTTCTTTAATTTCTTGCCCTGCCTGGTAGATTCTTTCTGCTTCTGTTCATGGAGTTATAGTCTTCATTATCTCTTTCTAGAATGTTCTTCAGAGCATTTTTCCATGCTGGTTTGGTGGTCATGAAATTCTTCAGATGTTCTTTGTTATGGAAGTATCTTCTCTACCAGTTGTAAAAGTTAGTTTTGTTATTACATCAGTTTGAGTTGGGAGAACAACTGATTAGAACAATTATGTCAGCTTGGCAAAAGTAGTACAATTGGTGATAATTGAGAACATCAAGACAAAAAAATAGAAAATGACAAACTATGGTAACTATTAATTGCCACCTTTAACTGTATGAACTAGATTTGTAGCTATGTAAGAAAATCTAAAATAAACCAGAACATTATATACAGTGAATAAGCCCTCAATATAGAGATTTTACCCAGAGGGGAGAAATTTTGAAAAGGGGTGGTGGACAGGAAGGGAGTAGGGGGGGAGAAGAGAGTAGAAGCAAATTTGGGGAAACTTGGGAAGAAGACAGGAGGGAGAGAAAAGAAAAAGAAATGACTAACAAAAGTAGAAAGTGTTCACACTCATAAAAAAATCAGGAAAAACATAAACAAGAAAAGAAAGAAGAAAAATGTCCATGTCAGGATGTGTCTGTTGTCTCTGGTGAACAAAGCTGGGAGACATAGCCTCGATCCATGACTATTAACCCCAGCAAGCCAGCCATAGACTTAGAGCTGGGTGGTAGGTAATTTCAACAAGAATGGACCTTTTTTCCACTGAAGTCAGGTTGTGTTTCAGCTGTGAGGCTGGAATCCGATTTGTTCAGCTTGCAACACTCCCTGTGCCAGCTTGAACGGGACACTGCAGACGTGAACTCTACTGGACTTGTCAGTTTGAATTTGGTTCTGCCCCAGCCTCACTCTGGGAGGTGCTAGTTGGAGCCACCCACGGCTGCTCCAAGTTCTGAGCCATAGCCTCCTCTCCTTGGCCACTTAGCCTCTCCTGTGGGATGTCTGAACCCCGGACACTTGTGTGATCTCCCCAGCAGCCTGGGGTTGCCACGAGTCTCAGTATACCTGCAGGTTTGAGCCGACCTTCCCTTCTCCCTCCCTTCCCCCTCCCCCTCCTTCATCACCCTTACCTCTCCTCCTCCATCTCTTCCTCTTATTTATTTTTGTACTTTAGGGAAGGGTCTACAGAGTGTTCAGGGTCTACTACTACATGGGACTTGTAGTGATCTGTCTGTTTACAGCCTCCCAAGAGTTGGGAGGCATATGCCACCACGCCCAGTCTCAATTGCCACTGGCAGGCCTGGAGCTGGGGCTGGCACAGCAGGACCAGGGATCAAACCCCTGGCCCCTACACCTGCTTGTAGGCGCTTTAATCCGCTGAGCTATTTGGCCAGCCCAACACAATTCTTTTTTTTTCTTTTTGGCAGTACCAGGGATTGAACTCAGGACCCTTTACTGCCAGACAACACTTATTCTACTGAGCTGTCTCCCCTGCCCCGACACAGTTCCTTAGTGGCTTCTCTTGTGATGGTTGCATGCTGTGCTGTGGCCATAAAAAGGAAAGACTGCTGTGAACTTGTCCGCTGGCCCACAGAGCGCTTCAGACGTCTCAGCTTCGCATCGTAGTTGCACAGTCTCAGAGCTAGGCTGCTGGGTCCCGGCCAAGGAGTGTGTTCCAGACATTTAATGTGTACAAAGGGCCATGAGCCTGGACTGATGAAAGCTTGCTTTTCTTTTGCAGGAAAGATACAAATTCTGCACTGCTTAGTAACTATGAGGTAAGTAACTTCAAGTGGACTACTTTTCCTCTCTGGTGGTTTCCCTTAAGAAGATTTTTTGATTTTTTTTTTTTTTTTTTTTTTTTGCGGAACCAGGGAAGCGCTTGCGCCACTGAGCTATCTCCCTGGCCCTGGAAGATTTTTAAAACGACAGAGGGCTCTGTCTTGTGGACCTGGGAATATTCTAAGCTTGATAAATTTTTTGCCGAGAAGCTGGGTGTGCTTTAGTTTTTTATATTTTGTTTTATTTTATTTTTGTCTTTTTGAGTCAGGGTCTCACTATGCAGTTCAGGCTGGCTTTAAGCTCACTTTGTAGCTCAGACTGGTCTTGAACTCACAATAATCCTCCTGCCTCAGCCTCTTGAGTGCTGGGATTACAGGCAAGCACTACCATGCCCACCTAGTTTTTAAAATTTTACTGGGTTATTTTCTGTTTTTGTTTTTTTTTTAATAAAACTGGGCCATTTTAATGTTTTTACCATTTAATAAATGGTTTTCTTGATGAATATGGTTGTGAGAGTTGTTCAGCAGTGTTCGTTGTGGTTTTCCTGATTGGTCTGTAGTCCTCAGTGTAAGAAGTTACTGTATGAAACATCTGTCAACCTAGTCAGACTGCACTGCTGCATCCATCATTCTCAGGGCTGTTGCTCACCTGGGCATGTGCACCCCAGATGACCTCGCCTCCTTGTGTCACAAGGCCCAACTCGCTCACGTTCACCTCAGTCACTGTTCCTTCGGTAATCACACCCAAAGTTGTATACAGTGGCGATGAAGGATTCCTTTTCACCCCAAGTATTGGCAGACAAAAGGCGGCTTTCAGTTCAGGGTGTGTTACATGGGTCTTCTTAAAACATAAGCCCATTGGCCTAATGAATGGTTCATATTTAGGTGGCTTTCTTGTAAAGCCAAGCAGACTTTAGTAACCATCCTCTTCCATGCCTTCTTTTTTCTCTTTCTAGTTCAAATAACTTTTTTTTTTTTTTTAATTTAGGACAGGGTGTACAGGGTCTCACTGCATAGATTGGACTTGTAGTGCGCCTCCTCTTTACAGCCTCCACAGTACTGGGATTACCGGCATGCACCAACACCCTATCTCAATTACAGTCTCAGTGCACCCCAGGGGTGGAGCCAGCATGACATACCAGTGATGGAACCTGGGCCACTGTGTCTGCCTAAGCAGGCGCTTTAATTCACTGAGCTATTTGGCTGGCCTTTTCAAATAACTTTTAATACTTATATTTCTCGGGCACTAACTTTGGGCAGAGGAATTTCCCATTTTACCACCTTTTCGTTTCTGTTTAATCATGTTGGAACGTACTTTTGCATAAGACTGTCCCTCTCTCTCCAGCAGGTAGGCAGGTACTGCTCCTTGTGGAGTCTTTTCATCATTCTTTTGTTCAGTGTTTCTCTTTACATGCATATTGATAGTCTTCTTCATTTGTATTTTCTCTGCATGGCTCTATTTGTGGTAGAGCTTAGCCTTCAGGCCAGTCTTTTTTTTGCCTTCTTTGAATGTTCATGGGCCTCTGGACTTTCCTTCTTTCTCTTTTTCTTATGGTAATCCAAGCAGTACCCATAGTGTTTATGTTGTAATTCAGTATATTCTGTGGCATGATGACAGCTGCAAAGCCACTGCATGCGGCCTCAGGTGTACAAAGAAAAGACCTAACTTTGGGATGTCCCAGACAAACGAGCTGCCTCTGTGCAGCCAAAAACAGGAGAGAAAAAGTTTTACTGTTTTGATTCCTTTATTTTTGGTACTGGGGATGGAACTCGGGACCTTGCGCTTAACAGGCAGGCACTTACGCTGGTGAGCTTCTTCTTCAGCCCTATTTTGTTCTGAGACACGGTCTTGCTATGCAGTTCAGGCTGGCCTTGAGTTCACTTTGTAGCCCAGGCTAGTCTCCAGCTTACAGTGATCCTTTTGCTTCAGCCTCCTGAGTGCTGAGGTTCACCACCATGCCTGGCTGGCTTTAGTTTATAATGAGTGCCCTCCCCTATGTCCCAGAGACTCTCACTCATTACTTGGGATAACTTTGTGGACTGGAAGCACCAATTTTAGAACCATTTCTGTCTGCAAAATTTATAGGGCTGGGGATTTAGCTCAGCAGCACAGCTCCTGCCTGGCGAGTTCAAAGCCCTGAGTTGGATTTCCAGTAACAAAAAATAAAGTTTTCTAATAGAACATTCATACCTTTTCCTCGTTGCCTTCATTTTTCTATAAATTGTTTCCTGTAAAATATCATCACTTTGATCCTCAAGTGGCTTAAAGATACTAACATGCTTATTTTGAAAGTGAGTTTCATTCACCATGATGAATAGTTGGGAATAAGCAGATTTATATTTTCGATGGTTTGAGGGTATGACAGACTGCTGGGGAAAACAAGAAGAGAGGGGTTGGTGGAGAGAAAGGTAACAGCATTGTCGTGCACACCCCACCCCTGCCTTGCATGGCCCCGCTGTGGCACCAGCAGGACCCTCTGATGGCATGAAGCCATTTATACAATCAAGTCAAGTTTTCCATGTGTCAGTACAAACTCACAAAGACTTTGAGGAGGCCTGGGTCTCTGTTGGGTGGTGCATGTAGAGTGAATTAGGTTGGTCAGCTTCCTTCTGCCCACACTATTGGCTGCTGTTGATGATTGGAACGATGTGGTTGTTGCCAAGCCATCCCTGGGCACCTTAGACCTGAGAGGTGTTTCACTATTTTGTTCCCTGGAGAAACCCTTCATCATAGGGTCTTGGCCAGTGTTCTTTTTTTTGGCGGAACCAGGGATTGAACTCAGGCCCTTGTGCTTGCCAGGGAAGCACTTATTCCACTGAGCCAACTCCTCTACCCCTTTGGCCAGTGTTCTTAAGGCATAGCAGGCAGAGGAGGGAATGCATTACCTCAGAACTGGCTGTAAAACTGTTTCTCTCTAGTCTCTGGTAGATTCCCAGAAATAGGGCAGAGATCCCACCTGCGTCCACCTCAGCATTAACACCTGATTTTTTTCCCCACAGAGAAACTGTACTTCTCAAAATCAATAGCATTTTCTGCCATATTTGTATTTTTCTTTAGTGCTGAGGATTGAACCCAGGACTTTGTGCTAGGCAAGTGCTCTGCCTTGCACAAAATCACCAGGCCCTCCTTTATTAGGCTGAGGCATAGGGATTGTTGTGCGCTCAAGACCAGCCTGGGCTGAAAAGTGAGTTCAAGGCCAGCCTGAACTGCATAGCAAGACCCTGTTTCAAAAAAAGAAAGGGAAGAAGGGAGAGAAGGGATAGGCCAAATACCTCAGTGGGTTAAAGTGCCTACAAGCAGGTTCAGAGGCTGGGGGTTCCATCCCTGGGCCTGCCATGCCGGCCCCAACCCCCCTCCCCCGGGCACGCTGAGGCGCAATTAAGATGAGGTGTGTTGGCGCGCCTGAAATCCCAGCACTTGGGAGGCCGTAAACAGGCGGATCACTACAGGTCTGATATAGTAGTGAGACCCTGAACACCCGGTAGACCCTTCCCCAGAATACGAAAGAAAGAAAGGAAGAAAGAAAGAAAGAAAGAAAGAAAGAAAGAGAGAGAGAAAGAGAGAGAGAAAGAGAAAGAAAGATTGATTATATTTGATTTATTTATGAGAACTCTGGGCTGGGGATAAAGCTCAGTGGCTTAAGCGCCTGCCTGACAAGCTCAAGGTCCTGAGTTCAATCCTCAGTACCACAAAAACAAACAAACATGAGAACCTTTTTTTTCTTTTACAGTACCAGGGATTGAACTCAGGACCTTGCACTTGCCAGGCAGGCGCTTATTCTACTGAGCCATCTCCCCAGCCCGAGAACTCTTTAAAAGTAACAGAAGATATATTCTCAAATACTAGTTAGTTCTGTTGGTGATATAGTGTATAATGATAGGAAATACTTGAAATATTGTAAGTCAGCTAGTGCGTTTATATTATTTGGCTTACATAAGTAGCATCTTCAAAACGTCACGCGCATTTCTGAGGCTTGCTCACTACAGAGGCCAGGTGTGGCTGTGCCGCATGTCATGGTCCTGTGCTCAGGAGGCTGAGGCAGCAGGGCCGCTACAGTGTGAGGCCAGCCCAGGCCACACAGTGTACTAAGTTTAAGGCCAACTTGGACTATGTAGCCAGAGCCTGTCTCAAAAAGAAGATTCTCTCATAAAGCTTTTGCATATGTCCTCCTAGGTGTTCCAGTTGCTGACTGATCTGAAAGAGCAGCGGAAAGAGAGTGGGAAGGTGAAACACAACGCAGGGCAGCAGAACCTGAACACCATCACCTACGAAGTGAGCCCGGGCTCCCGCAGGCCTGGCCGGCTGCGCTGGCTGGTGCCTGCTCTGCTGGTGGCCACCCCCCCATGGTCGCTCTCATCTGGCCAGTAGGTCTGCTGTAGCCCAGTCTTCATTCTGCTCACTGCAGGAAGATGCGGCCACCCTCACTCGGAAACACTGTGGAATCGAGGCCCCACAGTAGGCACCAGGGGTTCCTGGTCAGGGAAATCAGCCAAGCACTGGGGTCCAAAGTTCTTAGGAGCAACCAGTGCTCCCCAAAAGCTGTGTGTACAGCCAGTTCTCCCCTAGGTCACTGTCAAGCTGTCCAGTGTGACCAAAGGGCCCAAAGATTGCTGGGTGCGCATTCCAGGGCCCATGCTTTGTACCCCAGAGGCCTACGAGAAAGGCTGTACTTCTTTCTAGGCAGGTTAGCTCTTTATTTCACAAAAAAGCAGTACTTGTTTTTTAAAATTAGGCACAGGTCTATGATCCCAGCACTCAGGAGGCTGAGGCAGGGCTGAAGAAGAAAACAGATGGAATTTATAGTTTTAATATGAATTGACGTTTTGCTGTTTTGTCCTGATTTTATACTTTGTCCTTAAAAAGAAAGTGAATGCTATTTTAGTCATCATGTGATGTTTGATTTTTTTGTAATGTGTCATTTTAATTTAATGCTTTCTTTTTACTTCCTTTCAATTCTGAAGTTTGTTTTGTTTTTCATCTATAAATGATTTGGTTTTAATTATCTTTCATTTATCTTTCCAAAGACTTTATTAAGCTTGGATCAAGGAAAATAAAGGGGTCAGCACTTTAATTGCAGTCCCTCCTCTTCCATTCCAGTCTTGCTCATTTAATCAGGCATTTCAAACCCTTTCCATTCTTCTGTTTATTCATGTTCTCTTTCATTATTTAGTTTATGTCTCAGAGAAGAAACCATTTGTTGGCAGTTAGTTTTATAACCAAATTTCAGACTATAGCCTACTCTTACTTTCTTTGCTTAATCCACTTAAACTCAGTGCATCTCTGTTCCCAAGTTCTTTCTTTCAAGTAGGTGGGACCCTGAGGAAAGTTATGCTATCAGATACCTGTTTCTAGTGTTCCCAGTGTGAATGAACAACTTGTCTCGATGTAGTAGTCTTGAGTAGAGATTCTGTTCCACAGAATGTTTGAGGTGGTAACAGAAAAATTTTGGTGTCTTAAATTAATTACAGGGTTTGGAGCTTGGAAGGAAGAAGAGATGGGTGGATTACTCAGCAAGCTATGGGCCAAGCACATTCTTGAATGTAAATTAAGACCTTTGACTCTTTTGGATGTGGTGGCACTCTCCTAATCCTTGCACTCAGAAGGCTGAGGCAAGAGGATCACAGTGAGTTCCTGGCCAGCATGGCTACAGTGTAGCAAGCTCAAGGCCAGCCTGCCGACATATCAAGAGCTTGTCTCAAACATACCTCAAAGCAAACCAAACCAAACCCTTTAACTCAAATCTTGAGCGGACCTCACAATCCTGGCAGTCCAGAAGAACAGGCAGTCACCGCTTCTCACTGACTGCCCTGTGTCCCAGAACTTTCCCTGCTTTCCACAGTCCCACCGTGCTTTACCTGCTAGCTAGCATTAGACCAGTATAAACAGTACCTAACTCTTTCCTCAAACGTTTTTACTGAATTTTTTTTTTTTTTTTTTAGTACAGGGTCTACAGAGTCTGACTAGGTAGATTGGACTCTGGTGATTCTCCTGTTTACAGTCTCTCAAGCACTGGGATTATGGCTCACACCACCACACCCAGTCTCAAGCACCATCTCAGCACACCCCTGCGGCTGGGCTGGCACTGGACTGGCACGGTGGGACTGGGGATCAAACCTGGCCACTGTGCTCTGCCTAAACAGGCTCTTTAATCTGCTGAGCTATTTGGCTGACCCTTGAAAACTTTTCTTTAATTAAAGTTTTTTTTTTTTTTTTCTTCTTGAGACAGGGTCTTGCTATGCAATTCACACTGGCCTTGAATTCATTTTGTAGCTCAGGCTGGTCTTGAACTCACAGTGATCCTCCTGCCTCAGCCTCTGAGTACTGGGATTATAGGGATGTACCACTACGTCTGGCCTAAAAACATTTTTAAAAAGCTCTCTGAGATGGTGGTATAGTTAGTGGTAGAGCATGTGCTTAGTATGCTTGAGGTCCTCCTGGGTTGATTGCCAACACTGCTGGTCAGTCAGTCCATCCGTCCATCAGTCAGTCCATTAGTCTGTTCTCTTAGCTCTGACTCTATACAGGTTTGCAGCCCCCTGCCAGCTTTGTTTCTGGGAGTCACAGAACTTGTCCCGGGACCAGGTCCTGTTTTTGGCTGGCATCTGTGACCACTCAAGAAACCCTTTTATCCCAAGTCTGAAGAGTTTAGTTTAACGTAGATATTCTGTTGTTGGTGTGTCTGAGACCAGTGTGGTTTTGCACCTTTTTTGGTGTCCTTGGCCCTGAACCACGGGGCGCCAACGTTCTCTGGGTTCTGAGTTACTGGAAGCTGAGGGGTTGTGAGCTTCAGGGTGGCCACAGGGCTTGGGGCAGCAGCTGGGGGAGGAGGCACTGGAGCGCCACCACACAGGTGGGGTTTGCATGAGACCTAGTTCTCTGGGCAAGAGCTGCTCAGGATCCAATTCTGGCAAGAGCGTGTCGGAGGAGCCGAGTTGGACTTTGGTTTTCCTGTGTAGTCTGTAGGTTCATGGCTATTTATTCTTTGGATTTCTTCTCTTTAAAAAATTGTCTGTGATGTAATGATTTCTTTTATGTTTTTTTTTTTTTTTTTTTTTTTTTTTTTTTTTTTTTTTT
>PVKA01040041.1:0-19038 GCA_004027165.1 Ctenomys sociabilis | reverse complement strand
GTAGCCTCTCTGGGGCCTGGAATCAGGACGCCTGGAAACAGATGAGTGAAGAAGAAAAAGAAGTGGGTGTCCAGGGATCAGGAGGGAGCAGCAAGGAAATCTTTAAGCAGCAAAGTTGGAGCAGCTGAGTGCAGTCCAGAAGAAGGACTGAAGCAGCCTGGAAATCTCACTCTGGGTCCTGGGGAGGGCTCTGTCTCTGCGGACAGCAGGTGAGCCCAGAGAGGGTCAGTAGCTCCAGAAAGAAGCAGTGGAACAGGCAGGCAATGCAGGTCCCTGGTGCTGTAGTGTGAGCCAGTGAGGACACAAGATCAGGAAGGTGACAACAGGGTCCTCCAGCCCCCATCTCACGGGTCTGCCAAAGGGTTGCTGGGTCTTCACATTTGTCATCCATGTGCGGACTGGTGATGTGTTGCTTCAGTCAAAGCCTCAGGAAATGACGAGCAGACTGAATTAGTACAGTGTCAGGATACTCATGAGAGTTTTAGTATTTAGTACAGGTTCTATGGAGCCTACAGGATCTCACTACATATATCGGACTAGTAGTGATCTGCCTGTGTTCAGCCTCCCCAGAGCTGGGATTACAGGCACGCACCACCATGCCCAGTCTCAGTCCCCATCTCAGGGAGCCCTGGGGGCGGGGCCAACATGGCACACTGGGGATTGGACCCCAGCTGCTGTGCTCTGCCTCAGCAGGTGCTTTAGTCCGCTGAACTATCTAGCTGGCCCCAAATTTTGTTTCTTGATCCATTCTGCCAATCTGTTCCTTTTGATTGGTGAACTGAGACCTTTTACACTGCTGGTTACAACAAAAATGTATTGGATTTTTTTTTTTTTTTTTTCATATCATAGTCCTGTTGTTGGCTCCCTCTCTTTGCTTTTTATTTGCTTGCCCAGCCTGGTGACTGCATTGATTGGTATTCTAGTGTTCGTGGTTGTGCTCTCTTTGGCAGCACATATACGAAAACACTTGTGTTTGTGGTCTTCATATTCTCTTTAATATACACTGGTTTGGTGGATAGAAATTCCTTTAGTTTTTCTGAGTCATGGAAATATTTTATTTCTCCAATTTTTTTAAGGTAAGTAAGTTTCTGCTTTCATTGAAAATTTATAGATGGCTCATCTCCATTGATCTCATCTTTTTTTGATGGATATATGATTTATTTTTTAAAATGTTTCTTTTAGTCTATGAATTTTTCATTTTCCTGAGTGTACTTTTTTGATACACAAATATGTTTAATTTTTTTTTTTTTTTTGATGGAACCAGGGATTGAACTCAGGCCCTTGTGCTTGCCAGGGAGAGGCTTATTCCACTGAGCCATCACCCCAGCCCTATAATGTTTTTAATTTTTAAGAAACAAAATTTATCCATTATTTATTGTATTGCCTATGTTTTTGGTGTCAAATAAAATATTGTGAAGTTGTTTTCTAAGTTTTCTTCTATGCGTAACACAGTTGTTGCTGTACATTTTAGGCCTTTGGTCAATGTTGGGTTAATATTTGTGTAAGATACAGAGTAAGAATTCATGTGCAGTCTCTTTAACGTGGATATGCAGTGTTTTCCCAGGGCCATTTGTTGAAATTATTTTTTAAATTTCCTCCTTAAATGGTATTGGCACCCTTGTCAAAAATCAATTTCTCATATATTTAAGATTTAACTTGGAGCATATTTTATTCCACTGGTCTCTCTATAGATCTTTATGCCAGGGCCATAACATTGTTTTTTGAGGGATTCTTTCATAAGACAGATATATGGATAGAAATGGATATAGATATACATAGACACCTAGAGATTAGTTTCGTTCAAATAGTTTACTTTCTCCCTGAGTACTCCAATTCATAACGGTTTTCTTTCACAGATTTTTCTTTAGACACTGTCTGTTTTAGTTTGCTCATTTCTTTTTTGCACCCTTCATGATATAGTATTATAGCCATTCTTCTATGCCTCACTTATCTTTGCCTTTATTTCTCTTATCATCTGGTCTTCGTTTTTTCTTTCTCTGAGCTTCCAAACTTTTGCTGAACTATAGTTCACATACTGTTTTCTTATATTATGTTTTCTGAACTTTGGGATCTCTTCATTATACTCATGCTTGTCAGAAGTGTTTCACTATGTCTCAAGTGTTTTGTTCATTGCTTCTATGTGTTTTTAAAAAAATCAGCACTTTGTCCTAACTAATATCTCTCCTAGTATTTCTTTAATCCTTAGCAAATTTTGTTAAGATATGATGTAGCTATCTGCAATTTATATTTTCTCATCGTCACATTATTTTTCTTCAGATATTTGTGTGAAAGTCCCATGTTACTTCTTTGTATGTTACTTATTAAAGGAATTGCTTTTTTTTTAAATAAATACTTGCATGAATTTATTTGAGGAATACTTGGAATAGTATTCATTTTGATCTAGGATTTTCAATTTCTCTACCCATTACTTTTCAGTAGCTAAACAGATAGAAATTGCACAACACATTAAATATAAACTTTCTTTGCTCTTCACTTGGTACAAGGACAGAAACTGTATATAGTGTATATATATTGTGTATATATATATTGTGTATATATATATATGACAAGCCATAAGATTCACTATTGGGCCCCCATATTGGCTTTCCAAAATCAAACTTTGCCATCTCCTTGTAATATTCTCACTTCCAATGATGCAAAGTTATGGGCCTATGAATGTTAGTACATACTTGAAAAATAGTGTTTGCCTTTCATCTACCCTCAAGCCTGGAGAGCCATTGATCTGCTTTGTATTTCTACATACAGTATGTATTTTATTTACATAAGTTTTTTTACTTAGCATAATATCTGAGAAGCATCATGTTGTTGCCTAAATGTGTAGTTTATACTTCATTATTCTCTTATTGGTGAGGACCTGACCTATTTTTTAGTTTGAGGCTATGATGTATAAAACGGTTATGAACATCAATTTACAACTTTACATGGATAACGCCATTTCTTTTCTTTCTTCACTCCTTTTTTTTTTTTTTTTTTTTTTTTTTTTTTTTTTTTTTTTTTTTTTTTTTTTTTTTTTTTTTTTTTTTTTTTTTTTTTTTTTTTTTGTGGTACCAGCTATCAAACTCAAGACCTTATGCTTGCCAGACAAGCACTTATTCTACTGGGCTATCTCCCTGGACTTTTGTTTTCTTTTTCTTTTTTCTTTTCATTTTTCTGGTACCAGGGATCCTACTCAGGATCTTATACTTGCCAGGCAGGTGCTTATGCCACTGAATTATCTCCCTGGCCCAATTTCTTTTCAATAAAACATTTAGAGGTTGAAAAAGGAAGGAAGGAAGGAAGGAAGGAAGGAAGGAAGGAAGGAAGGAAGGAAGGAAGGAAAGAAGAAAGAAAGAAAGAAAGAAAGAAAGAAAGAAAGAAAGAAAGAAAGAAAGAAAGAAAGAAAGAAATTCCACCTTGATGGGCCTGAAAGGAAGGAGCCCTGCAAGCAGAAGCCACTGGGAGCAGCCCTCCCATTCCATACTGCTGGGCCCAGCCAAGCCCAGAACTAGGTACATAACTACAGGAGCATTCGCCAGACACAGAGGTGGCAACAGTTAACTAGGGTAAGCTAGTCTGCCTGGAGGACTCTAGATGTATAAAGGGAAGTTACCCAGACAGAACTCAGGGGAACTAATTTAAATGCAAACTCCCAATACAAGACCTTCATGATTGTACAGGTATAATGTCTGCTTCTAAGTTCTAAAGTTCAAACCCATTAATTACAAAAGCTTGTCAATTTCTAAATTTCTCTAGCTGTTATTAGTAATGCTAATTGTTCTACTGCAAATAGAAAACCACACCTGTCTTAACCATATGTTTTCCCTTGGGTGTTACTACTGGGAGGTGCTCAGGTAATAACTTCACAAAAGCCCTACACTGAAGGGCAGAGGACAGTGCCAAGTGGAAACCAGCATCTCACCCTCAATCAATAGAGAAGGCAAAATCTTGGAACACACATAAAACAAGAATCTCTGACACAAGAGAGATACCAAAAACAAACAAACCAACCAACAAACAACAACAACAACAAAAAACCTTTTTACAGAGAGGGTTGACTCCAGTGATACAGCTACTTACCATCAAACGTTCACAAACAAATCAAAGAAAAGAAAATAAAGAGTTCTTTTTCAAGTAGCTATACAGCAATGCAGGTTGTGAATTGGGAATTTGTATGTAAACTAGTTCCCATGAGTTTTGTCTGGGTACCTCACCTTCATGTACCTGGAGTCTTCCAGGCAGACTATTTCACCTAAGTTAGCGCCTGCCACTTTCATGCTGCAAGAATCTTCCTGTAGGGCTGGATGTCACATTGGACCCAGCTTGGCCGAACCATTGGCCTCAGCTCACTGGGTCCAGCCACAAGTCTCAGCCTCTCCTCCAGGAATGAAGCCTCCAAACTGCCTGCTGTGCTGAACTTGCCTTGCTGGGCTGCACTTCCTTTGTGTCACCAATTTCCATCAGCTAGAGCAAACGTCACCTGCTGGGCTGCACCTCAGTTTCTTTGCCCTTAGTTTATGCAGAAGGAGAAACTGCAATTTATTTTGCACAGCACCCACTTCTCTAAGATTGAGTCACAGTACTGTTACTGATACAAAGGCAATCCAGATATTGGCATACAGAGAAAACCAGGTAATATTAATAACTTTGCCACCATGGCAACTGCAATAAAATCAGAGATAATAATATCAAAGACAAATGATATTTACATATCCTATGACTCATAGTGTACCATCCTTAGCAAAAAGTTCTCTAATTGGAATGTAAGCACTTATAGAATCCAAATATTCATTTACAGTAATATCTACAAATGCAGCCATTATACCTCCTCTAACAATAGAACAGTATTCAACAATAATAGCATAGAATAAACTATCTAAAGATACATAAAGTTTAATTGATTTATATTAGTAAAGACAAAGAGGACAGGGAAGCAGACAATGAAAAAAATAATATTTGAACCATTGTTTCATGAAAATGTGGAGAGAAAAGTGACATAAAGGATCCTATTGAAGTGTATAAGGAGATTAGTAGTATTAAGTAAAATTAACAGAGAAGAGAATCAAGAATAAGAATAAAAAAGAAATATTGAAGACTGAAATAAATCCAAAGAGAAAGGTAGGAAGAAAAACTTTCAAAAGGGGGAAAAAAACAGAGAAAAAAAATTCAAACTTCCAGAATCCAATGATGGAAAAAAATTGAGTCCTTCCCCTCAAAAATTTACTCTGTATTTTTGAATGAATAATCTGTTCAGGATATGCTTGTCATCCAGGAAGTCACAACTTTGTGGGCCTAACCTTACACCTCGTGGCTTTGTGAGATCTGCCTCTTGATTCAGAGGCCATACATCCCTGAGTGTCTGTCATACACCAATGCCAAATAACATCTTCAATTCTAATATGTAATTATCAGAAGACTCAACTATTTCTTCAACTGTTGTGTTAGTTGGTAACAGTAGTGAACAACATATCGTCATGTACATCCTCCTGCAAAATATATTGCACAGAATAAGCATTTGTGCCTTGTCATCTTGTCTAGAGTCACCAACATGAATAGTATACCAAAAGTGACTCATTATTCCTCAGAATTATGCCTCTGCATACTCTACTACTTTGTCAATTTGTCTACTTATGGTGCTCACCCAAGGAGGAAAATTTTCCATCTTTTGAACTGTAGCCTCTTCTAAAAGTTCTTTACAGACATCTTTAGCAGCATTCAGGATCAACTCCTTACAAGTAGTAAAGATTTTCCTAGCTTTAGCTATATGATTATCCATTAAGAAGGATACTGTTAGTATAAGAACATTTGATAAAGTGGTAGGTTTCCACAACCATTTATGCTCTTTGTGGTCATCCCTTTTCCTTTTGAGAAACTTCAAAGCCTTACTCTTTGATACAGAGCTTTTGATCACTGTATTGCAAGAGAGTGTAGAAGTTCCCATAGCCTCGCTGCATAGCCAGTCACCACATGTTATATGAAATGGTCTTGAAAAATGTGAATGGTTTGTTTCCATGAATCCATAATTTCAGTGAGACTCTTGGTAGACTTGTAATACACTTTCCTTTGGTTGGAAGCCTTTGAGTCTTCTGCTGTCTCATCATTGAGTTATTCCCACTTTTCAAAGAAGCTCCACCATGATGTTTGTTTTTTACTCATTTGGGCTGAAGCTCAATTGAGCTAACCACAGCCGTGAGAGAAGAGGCATGAGTGGAAATGCAAACAAAATAATGAGCAAACCACCCATGAACTAAAATGAGTGGCAGATTCTGCATCAAAGTGTAAAACCATATACTGCTACACAGTTGAAATTCCTCAACGCACTGGCCTCTAGAAAGCCTGTCATCAGAAGCAGCTTGTCACTTACTCTCTGATTTCTTCCTTTTGGAATAGGAATATATATCCTCTACCTGTCTCATTATAGCATTCAAGTTCCTTGGCTGTTGAGATTAGGAATCATGTAGTTTCCTATGTGAAAAAATATAAACATTTGAAGACAACTAAGGGAAATATAATGGACTTGTTGTGTTCCCTTGCAATCAATATTTTGGAGCTCCAATCCCAGTACCCCATTATGTCACTATATTTAAATAGGTTTCTTTCTTTCTTTTTTTTTTTTTTTTTTTTTTTTTTTATAGGTGATGACACTTTAAAAGGAGGCTGTTAGGACAGAACTGAATAAAATGTGACTATTTTACTTACAAAAGAGGAAATGTTAGCAGAACATTCTGCCACATAGTTGTCATCCCAGTACTCTGGGAGGCAGAGATAAAAGGATCACAACGTGAACAACTAAGAGAGACTTTGTCTTCACACAAAAATTAAAGCAATTGGGTATGTATCTCAAAAGCAATGGCCTGTGTTTAGAATAACATCCTGGAGGCAAAAGGAGAAAAGATGAAAGAGGAGACAGGCAGAGACAGAGAAAGACAGAGACAGAGACACAGAGAGAGACAGAGACACAGAGAAAGAGACAGAAGTAGGTAGACAGAGACAGAGAGGGAAAGAGAGAGATGGGAGAGACAGACAGAGACAGAGGGGCAAGGTAGAGAGCAAAAAAGGAGAGAGAGACTGAGGGGGGAGAGAGACAGGGAAGAAGAGAGAGAGACAGAAAAATAGAGACAGAGAAAGAGAGGGACAGAAAGAGAGTGAAAGAGAAAGACAGAAAGAGAAACAGAAAGAAAGAAAAGAGAGACAGAAAAAGACAGAGAGAGACAGAAAGAGAGACAGAGAAAGACACAGAGGGAGGGAGGGAGGGAGATGGAGGGAGGGAGAGAGAGAGGGAAGGAGAGAGAGAAGGACAAAGAGATGGAGAGAAAGAGAGAAAGAGAGAATTTCAGGGAACACCAACCATGGCAGCAACTTGAAACTGAACTTCTCTCAGATCTACAAAGAAAGGTATTTCCATTGTTTAAGTTACAAGTGTTGGCTACAGTATTATGACAGCTGGAGAAAACTATCACATTTAATAATTTATGTATGTTGAATCATCCCTTCATCTCTATGATGAATTGCCTTTTTATTTTTAAAATTTTTTATTTGGTGCATGCAAGGGAAGAGCACTACCACTGAGCCACATCCTCAGCCTATGGTGAATAATCTTGATCATTTGTTGAACTCTGTTTGGCAGTTTTACTGAGGATTTTTGAGTCTGTGTTCAGTAGGGTGACTGTGTGGTTTTCTTTTTGGTTGGGTCCTTCTCTCCTTTGTAATGTCACCTTCTTCATTCATAGTTGCATGAATTTGGGTCTTTAATTTCCTCTTCTTGATGAAGTTGTCTAAGGGTTTGTCAATTTTACCTTATCTTTCAAAGAATAAACTCTTGGGCTGGGAAGACAGTTAAGCAGCATAAGCACCTGCCTGGCAAATACAAAGTCCTGAGTTTGATCCTGAGTTTGGTACCAACAAAAAAATCTCTTAGTTTTTTATTATTTTCTTAGACTCAATCACATTAATTTATACTGCTTTCTTCATAATACTCTCCCTTTAAGTAATCTTTGAAGTTTTTTGCTATTTTTAAGTTATGTTCTTTTTCATGGTCATTAAGTGCCACTCTGTCTTCTAGATGTGATAATCTATCTTCATTCTTTATTCAACCTATTTTTTATATTTTCGATGAAATTTTTAATCTACCAGGTATCTGTTTTGATCAGTATCATAGCATTCATTTATTTCCATGTCGGGCATTCATGGTTTCCATCATATTCCTAAGGTTCTCTCTCTATATTTTTTTTTTTTTGTTGTTGTTGTTGTTGGAACCAGGGATTGAACTCATCTCTATGCTTTTGTCTATGTATATAGAATCTAGATTCATTGTGCATTTCTTTCATTTTGAGCATCATTCAGTTTCTTACCTGAGAAATTTTTTCTCTATCTGCATCCATTTGTTTTTCTCGCATTACTGCTACCATTTCCGAAAGTTACTGTATGACTATTCTGATTTTTCCTATCTTACTGAGCTCTGGACTTGTCATGCATGTCCTAAAGGTCTGGTGTTGTACGTTGAATCTAGTTCTCATTTTCTATTTTTCATTTTGTGTTGTTTTCTGTCAGTGCTTATAGACTTTTTATGGTAGATAACTTTAGCATGAACATTGAGGCTTCCCTTGGATATGTCTGTGCTCCAGAGATGTCTTGCAGGTCTACATTGTTCTTGGTTTTTGAGTCTATTCCAAGAACTTACCTTTCCAATTTATTAAGCACAAAATGTTGAAATCTATTTGGCTCAGAATGAGGTACTTTTGTGCTACACTATGGTAATGGCCATTACTCCAGACAATCACAATGATGTCATACAAGGCAGAAAAACTCTAACCATAACCCTAAAGGTGACCCTTACTCTATCCTAACCCTAAATTTAATCAAAACCTAGCTCTAACCCTTATTTCAAACCCTAAGCCTTACACTAACCCTAACCCCAAACCTAACTCTATCCAGTGTTATGATTAGGGTTAGGTTGGAGTTAAAATTAGGGTTAGGGCTAGCGTTAGGATTTAGGATTAGTTTGAGTGTAAGGGTTAAGGTTAAGAAAAATGTTAGGGGCAGTTTTAAGGCTTGGTTTGGGTTAGGGTTAGAGTTAGGATCGAGTTAGGGTTCTGATTATGATTTGGTTTTACAGTTAGGGTTTCAGTTAGTGTTAGCCTTAGGGTTATTGTTATATTTATGGTTAGGGTTAGAGTTAGGCTTATGGGTTAGAGTTACTGTTAGTGTTAGGATTATGGATAGAATAATTTTAGGTTAGTGTTATGGTTATGTTTAGGATTTTGGTTATATTTACTATTTGTTATGGTTAATAGTAAGGTTAGGACTTAACTCCATCAGTATCCTAACCCTAACCCTAACCCTAACACTAACACTAACACTAAAACTAACACTAATCCTAACCATAAGCCTAACATTAACCCGAACCCTAACCCTAAATCCTAACCTGAACCTTAATCTATCCTAACTCTTACCTGAACACTAACCCTAGCCCTAACACTAACAATAACCTAGCCCTAACACTAAAGCTAAACCTAAGCCTCAATCCTAACCCTAACCTTAAACCTAACAATAACCCTAACCCTAACAGCAACTTTATCCTAAGTCTAATGGTAACCTTATCCCTAACATTAAACATAATTGTAAATCCTAATGATAACACTAACCCTAACAGTAACACTAATGCTAATTTTAACTTTACTCTAATTCAGAACTTCACCATAAACTTAACACTAACATAAAATTGTAAGCCTAACCCTAACCCTAAAACTAACACTATACTTACACATATCCCTAAACTGAAGCCTAAAACTAAAGCAATCCCTAATCCCAAATATTAACACTAACACTAACCCTAACTACACTAAACTTAACCCTAACTCTAACCTATCCTCTAAACTTAACCCTAACTCTATTCTATCCTCTAAAACTAAATACTAACAATAACCCTAACCCTAACCCTAAACTATCCCTAACACTAAACTTAACACTAAATACTTACATTAACCCTAACACTAATGCTAAACCCTAACCATAATGCTTATCTCATGTAACTCTAACTTTAATACTAAAACTAAACTCTAACCCTAACACTAATGATAACCCTAACTCTCTCCTATCCCTATCTCTAACCCTACCTCCAATCATAAATCCTAACCCAACCCTAAGCCATATCCTCATCTAAAACATAACCCTAGCCCTAACACTAATTCCAACACTGACCTAACCCTAACCCTAATTGTACCAGTAGTTCTAAGGCTAAATCCTATTCCTAATCTTAACACTAAAGCTAACCGTAACCCTCACCCTCAACCTAACTCTATCCTAACCTTAAACATAAACCTGACCAAAATCTAACCCTAATTCCTAACCTTAACCCTAAACCTTACCCAAACTCTATCCTAACCCTAACACTAATCCTAACCCTAACACTAACCTTAGCACTATCCTCACACTAACCATAAGCCTTCAACGAACCTAACTTAAATCCTAACCCTAACCCTAGCCCTAATCGTAATCCTAATCGTAACTTTATCCTAACCATAACCCTAACACTGACCTTTACACTGTCTCTAACACTAAGTCCTAACCCTCCCCGTAAACCTAATTCTAACCATACCCTAACCCTAAACTGAATAGTAACACAAACACTAACCCTAGCACTATTCTAACTGTAGTCTTAACCCTAATATTAACCCTTACCCTAAAACCTAAACCTAACCTTAACCCTAAATTCTAACTCTAACCCTAATTCTATCCTAAACCGAGCCCTAACCTAAACACTAGTAGGAACTCAAACACTACTCTAACCCTAACACACTCCCTAACCTTAACACTGAATCCTAACCCTATCCCTAACACTAAACCTCACCTTAAGTCTATCCTCATCCTAATACTAACACTGACACTTAACCTTAACCCTAAACCAAACTGTACCCCTAAATCCATCCCAACCCTAACCATATCATAACACTAACAGTAATCCTCAAACCTAACCTTGACCCTAACCCTAACATTAACCCTAACCCTAAAACTAAACCTCATACTAAATTCTAACCATAATCCTAACCCTAATCCTTACCATAATCCTAACTCTAAAAGTAACTTTACCCTAATCCTAATGTTAAGCTAAATCTAACTCTTAAACTAAATCATGACCCTAACCCTACCTGTATGCTAACCCTAATCCTAACTGTAACAATATGCTAACTCTAAAACTAAAATGAACACTAGCCCTAACACTAACCCTAAACCTAGAGTAACCCTAATACTAACTCTAACCTTAAATCCTAACCCTAACCCTAAATCTAACACTAAAATGAACCCTAAATTCTAACTGTAACATAACCTTAACCTGAACTCTAATGCTAATCCTAACTTTACCCTAGAGCTAACCCAAATCTGAACTCAAATACTAACCCTCATCCTAAATCCTTGCCTTAACAGTAACCAAAACCTAACAACCCAAATCCTAACCATAATTCTATATTAACCCTAATCCTAACCCTAACACTAAAAGCTAATTCTTAACTGAGCCCCACCATAAAAACATCCTAACCCAACCCTAATATTAACCCTCATCTTAAATCCTAACCCTAACCCAAACCATAACCCTAAACCTAACCCTAAAATGATCCTAACACTAACCCTAACTCTAAATCTGACACTCACCCTAACTCTAAAACTTAACCCTGACCCTAACACCAACCCTAACCTTAACCCTAACCTTAACTTTATCTTGATCCTAGCAATAACATTAGTCCTAACACTAACCCTACCCATAAAACCTAAACCTAAGCCTAATCCAACCCTAACAGTAACCCTAATTTTATCCTAACCCTTACCCTAATCCTCACCATAACTCTATCCTAACACTAACGCTAACACTGAACACAATACTAACACTAACACTAAGCATAACCCTAACACAAACCATAACACTAATAGATATACTAACCTGAAATCCTATCCATAACCCTAACTCGATACTAACCTTAAACCTAACCCTGTTCATAATCCTAACATTAACCCTAATTCCTAACACTAACATGAAACCTAGTCCAATCCTATCTCTAATGCTAAAACTAAACATAACCCAAAATCCTTACACTAACCATAACACTAACTCTAAACCCTAAACATAAACCTTATTGCATGTAACCTTAACCCCAACACTTAAACTAAACCCTAACCCTAACCATAATAGTAACTCTATCCTAACACTAACTCTAATACTATCCAAACCCCAAATCTAACCATCACCCGAACACTAACACTTAATTCCACCCTAAACCTAACCATAACCCTAACGCTAACTGTATTTTTATCCTAACCATAAACTTAAGCCTAACACTAACTATACGCTGAACTCCTTAACGTAACCAAAGACTTAAGCCTAACCTATCCGAACTCCAACCTTCAACATAGCACTAACCTTAAAACTACCCTAACCCTTTTCTAATCCTAACAATCATAACCGTAACCCTAACCCAAACTTTATCCTAAACCTAACCAAAAACTAACACTAACCTTACCCATAAATCCTAAACCTAACTCTAACCTTAAACCTAACCCTAACACTAACCCTATAATCTAAACCTTACTCTAAACCTAACTGTAACCCTAACCCTAACTTTATTCTAAAACTAAGCCTATCTGTAACCCTAAATCTAACCCTAAGTCCTAACACTAACCATAACCGTAAGTGTATCCTAACCCTAACCAAACCCCCCTACTAACAATAACACTAACCCTAACTGTAACACTAAACCTAAAGTTATATCCTTACACTAAACCTAACACTAACTCTAAACCCTAATGATAACCCTTATGTATGTATCCCAAAACCTAAACCTAAAACTAAACCCTAACCTAACCTTTACTTTATCCTACTCCTAACCCTAATCCTAACTCTAACCCTAAATCATACACTTAACCATACATAACCCTATCTTAATCCTAATGTTAACACTAACCCTAACACTATACTAACTGTAACCCTAATGGTAGCACTAAATCTAACCCTAAAACTTAATTCTGAACCTAAAACTAACCCTAACAGTAACCCTTTCTTGAACCTGAACTCTATCTTAACCCTAATTCTAACACTAAACCTAACCCTAAAGCTAAATGTTAAGTGCAACCCTAACCCTAACACTACCCTAACCCTAATCCAACTCTAATACTAATTCTAACCATAAATTCTAATCCTAAACCTAAACCTAACTCTATCCTAACCCTAATACTTACCCTAACACTAACAAACACTAACACTAGCACTAACTATCCCTAACTCTATCCTAAACAAAACCCTAGCCTTAACCCAAACACTAACGTAACATAATCCTAACTAAACCTCACCCTAATTGTAAAACTAACCCTAACTATATCCTAACCAGAAACTTAACCCTAACCCTAAATGGAGCATTAATCCTGACACTAACTTAGTCCTAACTCTAACACTAACCATAACTCTAAATCCTAATGCAAACCCTGAGCCTAAACATAACCGTAACACTAACCATAGCGCTGCATTTATCCTAACCCTAACCCTAATGCTAAATTCTAAGCTTAACCCTAATGCTAGACCTTAACCCTAACTCCATCCTAACCCGAGCCACAATGATTAACCTAATACTAATCGTAGAGCTATTGTAAACTGAAACTTAACACTAACCCCAAATATAACACAAAATCATAACCCTAACAGTAACAATAACCCTACCCCATAACTCTAAGCGAAACATTAACACTATCCTAACCCTAATATTAACCAAACTCTAACACTAACACGAAATCCTAATCCTAAACCTAAATTTAACCATAACACTATCGAAACCCTAACTGTAACCATTACCTTAACACTAAGGCTTTCTTAACCCTAATACTAACTAAACCCTAACACTAACACTAAATGCTAATCCTAACCCTAACCATAACCATAACCTCAAACCTAACTCTAAAGAGTGACTCAAAATCCTAAACTTAACCCTAAATCTAATTCTAACTGCAACCCTTACTTTATCCTAACAGTTACCCTAACCAGAACCAAAAAACTAGCCCTAACCCTAAAAATAAACCTAACACTAACCATAATCCTAACCATCATCCTAACTCTAACACTAATCCTGACACTATCAAAATTCAAACCATAATATTAACAATGACTCTCTATTTTCTAACTGTAACCATAACCCTAACCCTAACTCTAATTTTATCCTAGCACTTTCCTTAATCCTAAAACTAACCATAAATCCAAACCCAAAACATAGCCCTAACAGTAACTCTATCCATATCCTAACCCCAACCCTAAGATTAACCTGAAACATAACCCTAACACTAAGCAATACAAACACAAACTCTAACCCTAACCCAAAATTCTAACTCTACCCCTAAAACTAACTCTACCCTAACTAACACTTAACCTAACCCTAAAACTAAACATAACACTCTCCTGAGCCTAATCCTATCACTAGCTCTAACCATAAATCGAAACACTCCCCCTAACTATAACCATAACCATAACTATAACTCTACTGTAACCATAAAACTAACAATAAATGTAGCTCTAACACTAAGCCTAACACTATCCTAACCCTAACCCTAACATTAACCCAAACCTAAAATCAAACCAGAACCCTAATTCCATCCTCACCCTAACCTTAAGCCTAACACTCATCCTAACCCTAAATACTGCACCTAAACCTTAGGCTAACCCTAATCATAACCCTAACTACCCTAACCCTAACTATAACCCTCACCCTATCCCTAGCCCCAACTATATTCTAACCCTAACCTTAACCCTAAATCTAACACTAACCGTAACACTATCCTAACCCTAAACCTAAACCTAACACTAATTCTAAACATAAATCCTAACCCTAACCATAAAACTAACTCTATCCAAACCCAAACCCTCACGCTAACACTAACACTAACCCTATTCCTAACTCTAGCCTAAAGGTAACCCTAACCCTAACCCTAACACTGATGCTAATCATAATTCTAACCAAACCTCACCCTAACCATAACCCTAAACATAGCTATACCCTAAACCAAAACCTAACCCTAACCCTAGCACTAACGTTAACACTATTCTAGCACTAACCCTAACACTAACCAAAACTCTAAATCCTAAC
Organism: Ctenomys sociabilis; assembly: GCA_004027165.1. NCBI lineage: Eukaryota > Metazoa > Chordata > Mammalia > Rodentia > Ctenomyidae > Ctenomys > Ctenomys sociabilis. The sequence goes on along the minus strand of PVKA01040041.1, from coordinate 3,925 downwards.
TATTAACCTAACCATAATCATAACTGTTACCCTAACAGTAACACTAACTTTATCCTAACCCTAACCCTAAACCTAACCCGAACTTTATCCCGACACTTACCTTAATCCTAAATCTAAGTCTAACCATAAATCCAAACCCTAAACCTAGCCCTAACAATAACTCTATCCTTATCTTAACCCTAACCCTAAGAGTAACCCAAAACATTACCCTAACACTAAGCCTCACACAAACCCTAAAATTTAACACTAACCCTAACACTAACTCTATCCTAACTGTAACCAAAACCCTAACCCTAACACTAACCCTAACACTATCCTAACACTAACACGAACCCTAAATCCTAAACCTATCCTAAACCGAGCCACAATGTTTAACCTAACACTGGTCCTAAAGCTATGCTAAACCTACACCTAACACTAACCCTAAACCTAACACAAAACCATAATACCAACCATAAAAATAAACCTAACCATAAACCTAACACAAATGCTAACACTATCCTAACTCTAGCCCAACACTAACTCTTACCCTAAATGCTAAACCAAACCCTAATCATAACCATAACCCTAAATCCTACATCTCACCTTAACTTTCTCTGAAACCAATCCTAAGCCAAACACTAATACTAACCCTAACAATATCATAACACTACCCCTAACACTGACCCAAACTCTGAATCCTAATCCTAACACTAACAGTACCGTAACCCTACCCCTAACACTAACCCTAATTCTCACACTGAATCTTAATCCTAACCCTAACTCAATCCTAACTCTAACATTAACCCTAGCTCTAAATCCTAGCCCTAACTCTCTCCTGCCTGAGCACCAATGCTTAACCTAACACTAATGCTAACTCTATCCTAAACCTAAAGCTAACACTAATCCTAACTATGAGACAAAATCATAACTCTAACCATACCAGTTAACCTAACCAGAACCCTAACGCTAACACTCTATCCTAACCCTAATACTAACCAAACCCTAACCCTAATACTAAATTCTGAACCTCACTATAAACCTAACACGAACTCTATCCTAACCATATCATTAACCCTAACCATAGCATTAACCCTAACTCTAAAATAAGCCTAACCCTAAACCTATCCTCAACTGAACACTAACACTAAAACTAACCCTATATCCTTACAATAACCCTAACACTAAGTCTAACCCTAAATGATAACCCTGATCATATGTAACCATAATACTAACCCTGAAACTGAAGCCTAATCTGAATACTACAAACATTAACACTAACCTTAACACTATCCTAACCCTAACCCTAACACTAACACTAACCTGAGCGATAACCCTAACCCTGAGCTAGTACAAACCATAATTCTAATGTTAAATTCTGACCTTACCCTAAAACTCTACTCGTATCCTAATTGTAACACTAACACTAACCCAAGTGCTAACACTATACTTAACACTATGCTGACCCTAATCTTAACACTAACCTTAGCCTTAATCCTAAATCCCAACGCTAACCTAACCCTAAACATAAACATTACTCTACCCTAACCCTAACACTAACCCTAGCCCTAATCCTAAAACTCACCTAACCCTAACCCTGAGAATCAAACCATAACCCTAACTCCATCCTCATCCTAAACATAACTCTAGACTAACAGTAATCATAAACTTAACCCTATCCCTAATGGGAAACCTAACCCTAACCCTATTCCTAACTGTATCCCTCAACCTATCCGTAGCCATAACTACATTCTAAGCCCAAACTAACCCTAACCCTAAATCAAACACTAACCCTAACACTATCCTAACCATAAGCATAACACTAATTCTAACCATAAATCCTGAACCTAACCCTAACCCTAACTTTATGCTAAACCTAACCCTAACCTAAACTAACACTAACCATAACTAACTCTATCCGAAACATAAACCCAACCCTAACCCTAATAGTAATGCTAATCGTAACCCTAACACTGATGCTCACCCTAACCATAACCCTAACACTAACTGTATCCTAAACCAAAAACTAGCACTAACTGAAAACCTAGCACTAACCCTAACACTATCCTAACCCTAACATGAACACTAAACATAACTCTAAATCCTAACACTAACCCTAACCATAACGGTAACCTTAACCCTAACTCTAACTTTCTCATAACCCTAAAATTAAACCTAACCCTAACTCTAAATGTAAATCCTCAGCCTAACCCTAACATTAACACTAACTCTAACCCCTTCCTAACCTAACTCTAACCCTAACATCAACCCTAAATCCTAACATAACCTTAACTCTGTCCTAAGCTGAACCACGATGCTTAACCTAACACTAATCTTAACGCTATCATAAACCTAAACGTACACTAACCCTAACCCTAAAACAAAATCCTAACCTTTACCATAACAATAACCCTAAACCTAACCCTAACACTAACTCTATCCTAAACTTAATCCTAACCAAATCTTAATGCTAACACTATCCTAACCATAGCACTAAACCTAACCCTAACTACTTACACTAACTCTAACACTAAGTCTAACCCTTAACCATAACTCTTATAGTGTGTAACCCTAAAACTAAACCGTAACACTATAACTAACTCTAACACTATCCTAACCCTAACCATAACATTACTCTTACCCTAAATTCTAAAACTAACCTTAACCTAACCCAAAGTCTAAATCTTAAACATAACCCTCTGTATCCTAAACCAAGAACTAACCAAACACTAACACTAACCCTAACACTATCCTAAAACTACCCCCAAATGAACTCCAACCCTAACACTAAATCTTAACCCTAACCCTAAGCATAGCCTGAACTCTATTCTAACCCTAAACTTAACTCTAAATCCTAACCCTAAATTGAACCATAACCCCATATCCATTCTAACCCTAACCCTAACCCAAACCTAACCTGAACACTAACACTAACGCTAAATCCTAACCTTAACTGTAACCCTAATGCTAAACCTAACAGTAACTTTATCCAAACCCTTACCCTAACATGGAACCTGACACTAGCCCTAATTTTCTATCCTAATCCCAATCCTAAACCTAAAGCTAACCTTAACCCTATACATAATCCTAACACTAGCACAAACCAAAACCCTAACCCTAACCAGAAATCCTAACCCTAACCCTAACCCCAGATCCAGCCTAACAGTAACTGTAACACTAGCCGTAACCTTAACATTAAATGTGACACTATCCTGACCCTAATCCTAACACAAACTTTAACCCTAAATGCTAACCTAACTCTAATCCTAACCCTAACCCTAATCCAAAACCTAACTCTACCTCACTCTAAAAATAAGAGTACCCTTAGCCCTAAAACTATCCTAACCCTAACGCTAACACAAATCCTAATCTTAAATCATAAACCTAACCCTTAACCCTAACCCAAACCTAACTGTAAACCTAACCCTAATCTTAAAACTAACAATAACCCCAACACGATCCTAATACTAATCTTAACAATAAATACTAGCCCTAATCTAAACTCCCAGTTTAACCCTACAGCTAATACTAAACACAGCTTTATCGTAAACCAACCCTTAAAGTGAACCCAAACACTAACCTTAGTCCTATGTCATACCCTTAAATCTAAACCTAACATTAACTGTAACCCTAAAACTAACCCTATCCCTAACTCTATCCTGAAACTAACACTAACCTTAACCCTAACGATAACACTAAATCTGAACACTAACCCTAGCCCTAACTGTAACTCTACCCTAGTGAAACCCTAACCCTAAACTTAAACCTAACACTTTCCTAACCCTAACACTAAAACTAAGTCTAACCATAAATCCTAAACCTAAACTTAACAGAAACCCTAACATAACCCAAAACCTAACCCACCTTTATCCTAGCACTAAACAGAATCCTAATGCTAACTCTAAATCTAAATCCAAATCCTAACAGCATACCTCACTGTAACTCT
>PVKA01040040.1:0-19041 GCA_004027165.1 Ctenomys sociabilis | reverse complement strand
TGATATAATTCAGGTATAAAAAAAGATAAGTAAGCAGCTACACTCTTAATTTACTGATAAGAGACATCTGCTAAAATAATATCTGTAAATATAATATCATGTATGCCACCTTGTACGATACTAAAACATTATGAAAACAGTTTGCAATGTATTAATTTATCGAATCTGTCTTGTTAAGGTGTCTTGAAAGTGTCTGATCGATATTTGTACTTCAATAAAATAAAAAATAAATTAAAAAATATAATAAAATTTAAAAAAAGTTAAAATAGATTAGAGCAGAAATTAATGCAATTGAGACAAAAAAAAAGAATTAATGATTTGAAAAGCTGGTTCTTTGAAAGATTAAATAAAATTCATAAACCCCTAGCGAATCTCATCAAGAAGAAGAAAAAAGAAGTCAAATCCAAGCAATAAGGAATAAAAAGGGTGAAAGTACTATAAACCTGTGGAAATTCAAAAGATCATCAATAGCTATTTTGAAAACCTTTACTCTCACAGAATTGAAGATGCAAAAGAAATGGATAGATTCCTAGATAGGTACAAATTACCAAAACTGAATGAAGAACATATAAAAATTTTGAATAACCCAATTTCAGCCAATGAAATTGAAAATGTAATTTAAAAAAAAAAAAACCTAGCAACAAAGAAAAGTAGAGGTCCCGATGGATTCACAGCTGAATTTTACAAGAAATTTACAGATTTCATCCCGCTACTCCTTAAACTCTTCATTGAAATTGCAAAGGAAGCAATACTCCCAAACTCATTTCTGGAGGCAATGATTATACTGATACCAACACCAGAGAAAGAGTCAACCAAAAAAGAATCGCAGGCCAATCTGCCTCATGAATGTAGATGCAAAAATCCTCAAGAAATTGCTAGTAAATAGAATACAGCAATTCATCAAGAAGATTGTACACCACAACCAGCTAGGATTCGTCCCAGGGATACAAGGACAGTTCAACATATGCAAATCTATAAATATAACACACTACATCAATAGAACCAAAACCAAAATTCACATGAGCATTTCAATAGATGGAGCAATTGCTTTGAGCAAAGTCCAACACTCATTCATATTCAATGCTCTACAGAAAATTGGAATAGAAGGCTTCTATCACTATCTGATAAAATCCATCCATGATGAACCAATAGCCAACATAATTCCAAACAGAGAAAAACTGAATGTTTTTTACTCTGAAATCAGATCTATCACCAGTCCTATTGAATATAGTTCTGGAATCATTAGCTAGAGCCATTAGACAAGAGAGAAAAATAGAAGGAATATGAATAGGTTAAAAAAAACCTCAAATTATCATTATTCACAGATGGCATGATACTGTACTTGGAAGACAAGTACAGTTAAAAAAAAAAAAAAAAAAAAAACCTCCGCCAAGAAGCTCCTAACATTAATGAACAAATTTAGTAGGATAGCAAGACACAAGTCAAGTTCTGGCAAGATAGCTTAGTGGACTAAGCACCTGCTTAGGCAAGTGCAGGGACCAGTATTTGATCCCTGGCAACGCATGCTGCACTGGCCACACCCCTGGGCATGCTGAGCTAGCCAGTGAGACTGGGCCTAGTGGCACATACCTGTATAATCCCAGTGCTGGGGAGGCTGAAAACAGGAGGATCACTATGAGTCTGAACTGTGTAGTGAGACCCTGTGCCAAATAAAACAAAAAGGATCCAAAGTTCACACCCCAAAATCAATAGAATTCCTCTACACAGATAACAGGTCACTGAGAGAGAAATTAGAGAAATACCCTGCACAATAGCATCCAAAGAAATGGAATACTTAGGAATTAACCTAACAAATGAAGTAAAAGATCTACACAATGAGTATTGAAACGCTGAAAAAAAAAGTCAAAGAGGATTTGAAAAAATGGAAATATATTCCTTAGCTCCTGAATAGGAAGAACCTACACTGTAAAAATGGCTGCATTTCCAAAAATTGTTAGAGTTAATTCAATTCTCGTCAAAACACATCAAGATACCTCAGAGTATTTAGAAAAAACATTCCTAAAATTTGTTGGGAACCAGAAAAGATCTAGAACAAGAAAGGCAGTCCTGGGCAACAAAGGAAAAGGCAGGAGGTATTAGAATCCCTGACTTGAAATTATACTACATAGCTACTGTGATAAAATCAGCTTGATACTGGAAAAAAAAAAAAAAAAAAAAAAAAAAAAAAAAAAAAAAAAAAAAAAAAAAAAAAAAAAAACAGACTGGAAGATCAATGGAACAGATTAGAAGATGCAGATAAAACTACAAGCACACTCTGTCATCTTTCACAAAGAGGCCAAACATATTCACTGGAAGAACTATAGCTTCTTTAACAAATGGTGCTGGAAAAACTGGCTCTCCACATGCAGAAAAGTAATACTAGACCTAGGTCTATTGCCACATACAAAACTAAAGTCAAAATGGATTGAAGATGTGAATATTAAAACAGAAACATTAAATCTACTGAAAGAGAAAGTAGGTGGAAATCTTGAAGATATGGTGGTAGGCAGAGAGGTCATGAACCAGAAACAAACTGCACGGGAAATACTTCAATGAATCAACAACTGGCATCTCATTTCATTGAGAAGTTTCGGCATGTCAAAACAAATCATCAACATTGTGAACAGACAACCCACAAATTGGGAAAAAAATTCTTCACCAACAATTAATTAAAGGTCTTCTATCTAGAATGTATAAAGAATTAAAAAAAGAATGAGCCCCCAAAATTAAAGGACCTAATCCAAAAACAGGCATCTGGGATGAATACACACTTCTCAGAGGAAGAAGTACCAGTGACAAATAAATGCATGAAAAATTGTTTCACAGCACTGGCCATTCAAGAAGTGCAAATTAAAACAACACTGAGATACCATCTCACCCCAGAAAGAATGGCAATCAAAACAAAAGAAAAATCAACTAATAACAAATGCTGGAGAGTCTGAAGGAAAAAATGAACCCTTTTCTACTGCTTGTGGGAAGGAAGACTAGTACAACAGCTATGGAAGTCAGTGTGGCTACTCCTCAGAAAACCAGGACTGGAAATCCCATTCACTGGGGATATTTCCCTTCTGGGTATTTTCCCAAAAGAACTGACAACAGCATGGGGATACATGTGTGCCTGTGTTTACAGCAGCACAATTTGTCATAGCCAAAATGCCCATCAACTGAGGAATGGATGAAAATGATATGATATTTTTATATAATGGACTATTATGCAGCTATAAAGAAAAACGTAAGGCCTTTATAGGTAAATGGATGTAACTAGAGGCTACACTCATCAGCGACTCCCATGTGTAAATATTGTACTGCCTTTCTAGTGTAAGAACCTGAAAGAATAAATAAAACCAGAAAGGCATAAGAGATATAGTAAAATGGAAATAAACTAAAAATCAGGATTAAACAACACAGATAAGGGAAAGGAGAAAAGATAGGAAAACAGGAAGGAGGAAAAATCATGCAAGTATATATACAGCAAGGCTGAGATGATTGTACTAACGATTTCCATCACTTTTTTTTGAAGAAAAGCAGTTAATGTTTCAATCTTAAACTCAGACTAACTCTGTATACTGACATCTATGATCTAAGCAACTTCATTAAGGAGAGCAATGCATAATATAAAAACCATGGTCGAATACCTCTTATCTTGCTTTTCTAAATGTGTACCATTTTTACTATCTTATCAATTACTATTATACTCTCTTTAAAATAAATATTTAAAAAAGTAAAAACAAGAATAAAATTAAGGTTTATTGAAAGCAAGGGTTAATATTCAATTATTGTCCAATCTTGCACAGCTATATCTGTTAATCTGAGCAACAGATCTGATGATTAAAAAATAGGTAATATAACAACCATTGTTAATTTGCTATTCTTGGTTTGAAAATCTATAACATATCTATTATTGTACATTACCATGTTTCTGTCTTTGTTTCTGCTTTTGTTTTTATTCTTCAAAATAAAATAAAATTTAAAAAACAAATTAAAATCCATTAGACTATATAACCAATAAAAAAGAGTGAAAAATAAGGGCCAGCCAAATAGCTCAGCAGATTAAAGTACCTGTAAGCAGGCGCAGGGGTAAAGGGTTCTATCCCTGGGCCTGCTGTGCGGGCCCCACCCCTGGAGCACGCTGAGATGGCAACTGAGACTGGGCCTGGTGGCACACAGCTGTAGTTCTTAGGAGGCTGTAAACAGGCAGATCACTATGAGTCTGATCTAGTAGTGAGACCCTTAGACCCTTCCCTAAAAGACAATAAATAAATAAATAAATAAATAAATAAATAAATAAATAAATAAAAAGAGGAAGCTAGAAAAGTGATGAAAACACACTAAATGAACAATTCAGGAAAAAATCAGAATGGATTCCAACATATCCAGAAAATTAAGAACTCCATTGAAAGCTGGCAAAAGCACTTGAATGAAGCTGAAGATAGACTTTCAGACATCAAAGATAGTGGTGCCACTAGTGAACCTGAAAGGAAAGATATCTTAAAGCTAAGAAGGAACCAGGAAATAACAATTCAGCAGCTACAAGGCAATACAAAGAAAAATAATATAAAAATGATAGGTGTCAGTGAAGCAACAGGAAACAACACAAATGACCTAAAAAGACTATTTGCAGAAATACTAGCAGAAAAAAATTCCAAACATGGGAAAAGAAACTGCCATACAGATAAATGAGGCATATTGAACTCCAAACAGCCATCATCACAATAAATCTATACCCAGACACATAATAATCAAGGTCTCAGTAATTTAGCAAAAGAATAGAATATTAAAAGCTGCTGGATGGGGCCGGGGAGATGGCTTAGTGGAATAAGCACTTCCCTGGCAAGCACAAGGGCTTGAGTTCAATCCCTGGTTCCTCCAAAAAATAAATAAATTAAAATAAAAGCTGCTGGAGATAAGAAACGGATCAACTACAATGGAAAGTCCACCGCAATCGGTAGATTTCTTAAAAAAAAAAAAAAATCAAATCAAGAAGAGCTTGGAGTGAATTATTTCAGGGTATTTCAAAAAAATAACTTCCAACTCAGATTTATGCATCCTGCAAAGCTATCTATCAAATTCAATGGCTAAACAAGATCTTTCCATGACAAAGAACAATTCATGACCACCAAACCAACCCTACAAAGAGTACTGACAGATATTCTAGAAAGAAAGAGATAGAAACGATCACAGCTTCAGTAACAACAGCAAGGAGCCACCAAACAGAGCAACTTAAAAAAGTGAAAAATTATGGAACCTATAATGACCCTACAAAGAGTACTGACAGATATTCTAGAAAGAAAGAGATAGAAACGATCACAGCTTCAGTAACAACAGCAAGGAGCCACCAAACAGAGCAACTTACAAAGAGTACTGACAGATATTCTAGAAAGAAAGAGATAGAAACGATCACAGCTTCAGTAACAACAGCAAGGAGCCACCAAACAGAGCAACTTAAAAAAGTGAAAAATTATGGAACCTATAATGTCCTCAATTCACCAATCAAAAGATACAAACTAGCAGAATGGATTAAGAAGAAAAATCCAGCAATATGCTGTATGACAATATCAATTTCAAACCAAAAATCACCCAAAGAGATAAAGAAGATCACTACATACTTGTTAAGGGAAAACTTCAACAGGAAGACATAACAATTGTAAATATATGTGCACCTGATGTAGGAGGACCCTCCTACATAAATCAAATTTTAACAGATATGAAAAATCGAATGAGCAATAATACAATAGTGATAGGAGATTAACACACCACTGTCACAAAGAGATAGATCAACTAGGTAAAAAATCAGCAAGGAAATAACAGAACTAAAACAAACTTGTGAAGCAATTAACTTGGTAGATCTTTACAGAGTGTTTCTCAGCTTCACATGGGACATTTTCCAAAGCAGACCACATACTAGCGCATAGTAAATGTGTTAGTAAATGCAAAAGAATTGAAATTATTCTATTCATACTATCTGACAACAATGCAATAAAACTGGATATTATTGATAAAAGAAACTACAAAAACACCATAAACACATTGAAAATTAAATAATCCCCTAAACAACCATTGGGTCACAGATGAAATTAAAGAAGAAATTGAGAAGTATTTACAATCAAATGAAAATGCTGATACATCTTACCAAAATCTGTGGGATGCAATGAAAGCTGTCTCAAGATGAAAATTTATAGTGATAAATTCATACATTAGGAAAATAGTACAAGCCCTAATAATCTTATGCCGCACTTCAAGCTTCTAGAAAAAGAAGAGCAAGTCAAGCCCAAAGTCAAAAGAAGGCAGGAAATTATAAAGCTTAGAGCAGAAATTAATGCATTGGAGGTGAAGAAAACAATTCAAAGAGTAAATGGATCAAACAGTTGGTTCTTTGAAAGAATAAAATTGACAAACCCCTAGGCAATTTAATAAAAAAAAAAGTAGGAAAAAAGCACAAATTCATGCAGTAAAGAATGAAAAGAGTGAAATCACTACAGACCCCAGAGAAATTCAGAAGATCATCAATACCTACTTCCAAAATCTGCTCTCACAGGATGGAGAACACAAAGGAAATGGGGTTTCTTTCATACATAAGAAATGCCCAACCTGAGTCAAGAAGATATACAAACTCTGAATAACCCAATAACATAAAACAAAAGTGAAAATGTAGTAACAACCTACCATCAAACAAAAGCCCAGGTCCCAAAGTATTCACAGCAGAATTCTACAAGAGATTTAGAGAAGATTGAATGTCAACTTTTCTCAAACTGTTCAATGAAATTGAAAGGAAAGCAATTCTCTCAAACTCATTCTTAGAGGCAAGTATTACTCTGATTCCAAAAGCAAAGAAAGATCCAACTAAAAAAGAGAACTACACGCCAATCTCTCTAATGAATATAGGTGAAAAAATCCTCAGTAAAATACTAGCAAACAGAGTGCAGCAAATCATCAAGAAGATCACAACCAAGTGGGATTTATTCCAGGAATGGAGGAGTGGTTCAACATATGAAAATCCATAAGTGTAATTCACCACATCAATAGAACCAAGAACACAAACCACATGATCATCTCAATAGATGCAGAAAAAGCTTTTCATGATTTGTCCCAGGCCTGGTGTGTGAGTGAGCTGGCCCAGGGTCCACCGGATTCTCAGTCGACCCCAGAGCCCAGGCCCAGCATATGAACAGACACCCTGGGGCCTGCTGTATCATCATTCGACCAAGAGCCCAGGCCTAGCACATGAGCAAGACTGCCCGCGGCCTGCCAGATCCTGACTGGATCCAGTGCCTAGGTCCAGCATACAGGCCTGGTGCAGCAGAACTCCCTGAAAAGAGACTAAAGGCAAAACCCACACAGCTGATCCAAAAACAGAACATCTTGCCAGAGTTCACCTCCAAGGGCTACAGCAGGAAGAAGTGTAGCGCAGCAACCAGACACAAGCTACACGCACCTGGACCAGTTTGAACTTGATAGATCTGGACCTGATGCTAAGGTAATAACTCTAAGCGCCACACCAAAGGTCAGAAGACAGTGCTATACAAAATGACAAAGAGAAGGAGCAAAATGCATTCTCAGGCCCCGTGCCCACCCAGAACAAATGCAGGAGACACTAGCACAGAAGAAATTGGAAATCAGACACTTGAAATCTCTGAAATAAGTGTTGAAAGTAAAGAAACTATAGGAGAAAGGTATAGAGGAAATCAGATCAAAAATAATTTCTGAAGTAAAATGAGAAATGATAACTATAATAAAAGAAGTACTAAGAGCTTCTAAAGAAGACACTGATAAAAAATATAGAGGAGAATAGAAAAATGATGAAATCTTTGAATATGTAATATAGCAAAAAAACAGAATGCACGAAGTAGGTTCATAGTGATATACAGAAAATTAAAAGCTCAATCACAAGCTGACAAAACCATTTGAGTGAAAGTGAAAATAGGTTTTCTGATCTTAAAGACACTATTGCTGCTAGTGAAAAAGTAAGAAAAGATCTCTTAAAAACAACTAAGATGCAGGAAAAAATAATTCAACATCTGCAACATAACTAATGCAAAGATGAACAACATAAGACTAATAGGCATCAATGAGAAATAAGGAGTCAATACAAATGATATAAAGAAAATATGGATGGAAATAATAGCAGAAAACTTCCCAAAGATGGGCAAACAATCTGACATTCAGTAACCAAAGCATATAGAACTTCAAATAACATCAACTAAATTAAAAACACACCAAGGCATAATAATCAAGATCCCAGAAATTCAGCATAGGAACAGTATACTAAAAACCGCTAAAGAAATAGATCATATTTAAAGGAAAACCCATCAGAATAATGGCAGATTTCTCTTCACAATCCATCAAATCAAGGAGAACACAGCACGAAGAACTACAAGTCTTTCAAGAAAACAAATTCCAACCCTGCAAAACTCTCTTTCAGGTATAATGGAGAAGTGAAATACTTCCAGGACAAAGAACAACTAAAGAATTTCATGATGACAAAGCCAACCCTACATAGACTACTAAAAGATGCTTTAAAGAAGGAGCAAAATAACCACAGCTCCATGAATGAGAATGGAAAGAACCCACCAAATAGGGCAAACAATTAAACACAGGAGAATAAGAGGTACACAACAGCAGTCTTTCAGTTATTCTTTTGTATGCAGCAGCAAAATATTTCCATAAACATACTCTACAAATGGACTTCTCCAGCACCCTATGGGTTATGATTCTGGGTCTACAGGATGGATATCAAGGAAATAGCAGTAGCTTAGTCCCGCAAGTGACACCTGGCCACCAGTAAGCTTCATGGACACTGTCCAGGTCCATGACATACTACAACTTTGTGCAATATCCTATCCCCAAACTGCTAGAAGTGCTGGTCATTTCTTTGCCATTCCAGTATTTATCTTGCTTTGTTCTTAGTAACTCTTTACTATCATGAAAACTTTTTCTGAGTTCAATTGTTTTGAAACATTTAATTTTTAATTTTCTGATATTGTTTAATCTTAATTTTTGTTTTAAGATCTATCCTGTCTCTTTGACTTACAATCTTTTTAAAAAGACATGGTATGATATTTTCTCCTAGTATTAGAAACTTTAAAAAGTATATTTCCATTTTACATTGGCTTTATATTACTTCTTCCTTGTCTTTTATACGCATACACACACACAAAAAATGTGTATAATTTTACATAAGATTGATACTGTTTCATAGAAATCTTTAATGACCTTTTAAATTGGTTCATCTAATATATTTTACATAGTCTTACATAACTATCATTTTCAGAGCTCTTTATTCCTTACCCAGGACCACAGAGCAACTCCTGTTGCCTTCTGAATTTTCTCTTTGTTATTTCCTATATGCTACATCTGGAGGTATTAAAATATTTTGAGTTTGTACGACTGGAAAATATTTTACTTTTAGTTTTCAAATGTACATTTCTTGAAGTAAGCATCAGTGAGGTGTTTGGGGATCTGAGACCAAACCGTAACAGTACTGATCATTAGGTCAAACCTCTCAGGTGTCCTTGAGTCACATTTAGGATTCTCAACATATACTGTGTCAATAAAATAAAGACTGGAATTAGCAGATTGGAATTAGCAGATTGCAATTAGCAGATTTGATGCAGATCTGCTTCTTCTTTGCCATCCTGGACTTTCAGATGCCAGTTGGGCTTCAGCAAAGGAGAAGCAGAGATGTTTGTGGGCCTGAGTCTCTTTGACAATAGAGCTGCAGAAAGGGAAACGAGGTCACACCGAGACTGTGAGGCCCTGCTACCTGCTTCGGTGGTGACTTTGTCATGACTGGGGCCAGTCAAGGTATTCTTGGAGAAGTTACTTGAAAGTGTTACTGCAATTATTAGATCTGAATAAATCTGAGCAGGCTCTGGAAGCTCCACACAGAGGCCCCAGCCCAAGGCTAGCCGCCCTCTCTACTCATGTCACCTCTGTCATGAGCAGCATGTAGCACCAGATGCTGGGAGCACAGAGAGCCCCAGGTACAGGGAGGTGCAGGCAAAGCAGGCACACTCCTTGTTTAGAATGTGCATCACAAACTGGAATTCTACAATGAGCAAAATTAATTTAAGAAAATATTTCACACATCTGAGTGAAAAGCGTGCTTTCTGAAGAGACGTATAAGCACATTCGTTGTTTATAATCACTGTCTGTGGACACCTTGTTCTTTGTAAATATTCCCTCGATCTAAGTAAATGCTAATCCTTTTTCACCAGCAAGTTTGTGGCTTTTGGCCTTTAAGTGGCCAGTGACATCATCATGACACCTTTACTGGATAGAAAGCATTAAGCATGCTTTGGGTACTTTCACAGTCCATAGTCTTGAGACACTGACGTTTCCTCTATCCGTTTTGGTTTTTTTTTCTTTTTGATACAGGGTCTTGACAAGCAGCCCAAACTTGCAGTGATCCTCCTGTCTCAGGCTTCCCAGCACTAGGATTACAGGTGTGAGCCACTGTACCCCGCACAGCATGAGATACTGGGGCATGAGACTCAGGTCCTTGCATTTGCCCAGAAGGTGCTTATGCCACTGAGCTATCTCTCCTGCCTGAAACACTAACATTTTACATTCAATGTTTCCTTAATCCTACACTTTTAATATAGTTATACAGTCAGGCTCGTTGTTGCCTAAGGAACTTATTGCAAAACAAAAGTGCTTTTTTTTTCTTTTGCTGAACTGGGGATTGAACTCAGATCCTTGTGCATGCCAGGGAAGTACGTATTCTACTGAGCAATCTCTCCTGCCCAAAAATGCTATCAAGCAAAAAAAAATAATTGCATGGGCCAGCCTGTTAGCTCAGCGGACTAAACCCCTGCTTAGGCAAAGCGCAGTGGCTGGGATTGGATTCTGGTGTGTTGTGCCAACCCCGCCCCGTGGGCACACTGCACTGTTATTGAGACTGGGTGTGGTGGTGCAGTCCTTTAATTCCAGCATTTTGGGAGGCTGAAAACAGGAGGATCACTGTGAGACAGATCTACATAGTGAGATCCTGTAGATCCTGCATCCCCTGTACTAAACGCATTAAAAATAATAATAAAATGCAGATTTATTTCATGCAATTGATGGCAAGATGCTTGTAAATTCTATAGGCGGACTGGCCAGCTTCTACTTCTAGCACACATTTTGTGATGACCTATTCTATGATTTCCATTTTCCTTGCACTCCCATGAGTGAGGGCCTGGCATTTTCACACAGGCCTCACCCACTTAGCTTCTGCATCTAGAGGCCAGCAGGACAGTAACAGCATCAGGGTCGGGTGGGTATTCTAGTCTACCATCTTGAGAGGTCAGAAGGGGACAAGCTTTCCCTGGGCTCTTCTACCAAAGCTTGTAAGTAAGAGGGGCAAGCTATGCCAAGTGAAAGCATGATTCCATGTATGAGACAGTCTACAAAAGGCAAAGTTAATCTGTGGCACATGAAAATCACACCATGTGCTGCCTCTGGGCAGTGGGGCAAAGCGTGGCAGGAAAGGGCAAGAAGGAGTGTTCTAGGGTGACAGCAATGTACTTGATGGCTTGATAGAGTCTGGGTTAAACAGCTCTGTGAGCTTGTTAAGTCTCAGTGAATGACACTTTTCACGCTCAGTCAGAATACCAGTAATATTTCTCACAGAACTAGAAAAACGTTCTAAGATTCATAAGAAATTTTTAATCCATAGAAATTAAAAATCTTAGGCTACAAAAGCAAAGCAGAAGGCATCACAATCCTGGATTTTAAGTCATATGACAAAGCTACAGTGATTTAAAATTTTAAAGAGAATAATATATAATAAAAAAGACTTTAAAAACAACACAGAAGCCGGGCGTGGTGGCGCATGCTTGTAATCCCAGCACTCGGGAGGCTGAGGCAGGAGGATTGTTGTGAGTTCGAGACCAGCCTGAGCTACAAAGTGAGCTTAAGGACAGCCTGAACTGCATAGTGAGACCCTGTCTCAAAAAGACAAAAAGACAAAAAAAAAAAAAAAAAAAAAAAAAAAAAATTTAAAAAAAAAAAAAAAAAAAAAAAAAAAAAAAAAAACAACACAGAATTTCACAAAACCAAATAATAGGAAATGAACCATGGTTATAGTGGCCACTGTCTTCAAATTAAGTGTTCAGATTACCAGAAGTAAACATGTAAGATTGGTCAAAAAAGTTACAAAAAATAGGGAAAAACGTTAAGCATTAACTGCTCCTTTCAATTGATCAGTAGAAAGCAGTACAATTATTCAAGCTATACTGTGTTTCCTGCCCTTTTTCTTTCTTTTCTCCTTTCCCCCATCCCAGCTGCTCCTTCCCTTTGAACAGTTTCTTCCTCTTTCACAGCATCTATTGTACCTTTCAGATTTTATTTACTCTTTCATCTTCCTACACTAGGGAGATAATACAATGTTTACACATTTAGGTCTGATTTATTTCACTTATGAGAATGGTCTCTAGTTGCATCCACTTACCTATAAAAGGCTCGAGTTTATCTTCCTTTTTATAGCTGGCTAACACTCTGCTGTATAAAAATACCACATCTTTTCTGTCCAGTCCTCAATTGTGTTGTTTCCAAGATTTAGCTGTGCCAAGTGGCACTGCTGTAAACATGGGTGCTATATATATATATATCTCTGTGGTGTGATGTTTTCATTTCTTCTGGGAAAAGAAAAAGCTATGGTGATCTAACAAAAGGAAAGCATAGTACTGGTACAGAAATGGAAACTTGGATCCATGGGGCAGAGAAGAGGATGGAGAGCAGCCCCAGGAACATTCAGATCCCTGATCTTTTACAGAGCCAAAAACAAACACCAGAGAAAAGTCGGGCTCTTTAACAAATGGCTCTGGGGAGCCACATGGATTAAATCTCGACCCATATCTCTCACTAAGAACTAAACTGAAATAAATCTAGATTGGCTCAACAATCTAGATGTTAAAACAGAAATCAGCAGGTGGGAGATAAAATAGATAAAACTCTTGAAGACACAGAAGTCGGGCAAACATTTTCTAAAGAGAGCCCTAATTGCTCATGAAATAACATCAAGAATCAACAAATAAAATTACATCAAATTGAAAAGCTTCCTACAGGAAAGGTAACAAGCAGCAGAATGAAAACACAGCCTACAGAATGGGAAGAAAGTTTTGCATGCCATTAGTTGAGCAAAGGACTGGCAAACTAGAATATGTAAAGAACTAAAAAATAGTTTAACTCCTCAAAAACTTCAGTACTAAGTTCTCATGTGGATAAGTTCTAAGGCTGAATGAAACTTCATCTGGCTTCATAATTTTTAAAAATCTTTTTTCTTTATTTACTTGGTACAGAGTCTCACTATGTAGCTTGGACTCATAGTGATCCTCCTGTCTCAGCCTCCCGGCTCTGGGATTGCAGGAATGTGCCATCATGCCTGGTTTTGGTGGCCGGCATGGCATGCCTGGGGTTCCAGGACTGGCATGACTTAATGCCTATGACTGTGGCATGGCATGCAAAAACAGGGATCAAACCTGGGTCATTGTGCTTCCCAAGCAGCTGTCTGACCCCTAAGCTATCTCTCCATTGCTGGCTTCAGAATTTTGAAGTGAAAAGCTATTGCTTCTGTGGCTTAAAGACACTGTTTCATTATTTTCTTGTGTGCATCGTTGTCAAGAAAGTCTTCGATTTTTTTGATTTTTCATTACTTTTCAGGGGTGTATTTTATTTCTGTTTGTTTTTTTTTTGTGCTTTTCTCTCTTCAATACTCTTCATTTTCCTCCATCACATACATTTCTTCTTCTTTTTTTTTTTTTTATTTTAGGGAAGGGTCTACAGGGTGTTCAGGATCTCACTACTAGATTGGATTCATAGTGATCCACCTGTGTACAGCCTCCCAAGAGCTGAGATTACAGGCACACAATACTAAGCCCAGTCTCAATCGCTGTCTCAGCACACCCTGGGGGTGGAGCCAGCGTGGCAGGCCCGGGGATCAAACTCCTGGCCCCTGTGCCTGCCTGCAGGCGCTCTAATCCTCTGAGCTATTTGGCCGGCCCTTTACATTTCTACATGTGTATTATGACAAGCACTGTGCCATAATATGACAAGTGATTTTTCAGTGGGATAACTTGCATCTTTCTTTAACGTTAGAGATTTCTCTGCTGTTATCTTTTTCTCTATCTTTTGTCCTCTAGTTTTCTTTTGTCTCACCTTTAGCATTATTAAACAAAGCCTAGTGTGTTAGAAAAGCTCTAGTCATCCCATTCATATTGAATTCCTTGGGAATGGTTGCCCCTATAGTTATGTATTATGGCTGTCTGTTATGGTTGATATCTAGATGTCCCCCATCACCTTGTGGACTCAGAGGTGAGGGGTGCAGACACTGGTGGGTGATGAGGGCTCACAGGTGATGTGCTGCTAGGAGGTGGGGTCTCGTTGGAAAAGGCAGGCCACTTGGGGAATCCCCTGGAAGAGCATCTCCCTCTCCATCTCCTCCCTTCACTCTGCTTTCTGGCTGCCCGGGCCTGAGCTGCTTCTCCTCTTCATGCCTGCCTGCTGTGCTATTTCTTCCTTTGAGCCAGAAAACCATGGACTGAAACACGAGCCAGAATAAATCTCTCCTTTAAGCTGTGGATGTTGGGCAGACCCAGCGGAGAGGAAGGTGACTAGCGCGGGGACTGACGGTCTTCCTGCTGGATTTCTTTAGTCCAGCCTTCTTGTTTTCTAACTGCTCATGTGTATTGGCCCTCTGTTCTCTGCAGTATGTTTTATCTTTCGGTTTACTGCTTACAGTTTTCATCTTTCAATATTCTTAGCTGCTGAGTCTAATATCCTGCTAGGACTATATGCTTCTTAAGTTCTGTCTCTGTCTGTCTCTATTTCTCTCTGTCTCTGTCTCTCTGTCTGTCTCTCTCTCTCCTCCCTCTTCCACCCTCCATTTCTCTCTCTTCCTACCTCTTTGTGCTGTCCTCTTTTCTTACTATGAATCTTAAAACTTCTTTCTTAAAAAGCCTTTAATTAACAGATGCTTCTATGTGAGAGCCCTGCTAGGTGCAAATCCCAGCATTCTCACTCCTTTGTTCACTATACTGAGAGTTTGCTTTTATCTTGGCTTCTTTTTTTCAAACCTTGCCACTGTCACTATGAATTTATCTCCAGTGGAGGGATCCATGGAACCTCTACTTCAGGAATACCCATAAGGGGATTTAGTTTTATTTCTGTGGGTTTCAGTGATCCTATTTTTTTTACTTTTTTATTTTTATTTTTTTTTGTCTTTTTGAGACAGGGTCTCAGTGTGCAGTTCAGGCTGGCCTTAAGCTCACTTTGTAGCTCAGGCTGGTCTCGAAATCACAACAATCCTCCTGCCTCAGCCTCCCAAGTGCTGGGATTACAGGCATGTGCCACCATGCCCGGCTGTTTCAGTGATCCTAGAAGAGTTTTAATCTTAACTCTCTAGGTGAGATTTTGACCCAACACTGATAATGCAAACTCAGTTCCAACACCTGTGGCTTGGAGTGTGGCTGCCCCATGGAAACTTTTCACCTGTAATCTTGCCAAGTGGCAAGTGTCCTTTATTTTTCTCCATATCCTAAAACAAATATTTTCTAGTTTTTTTTTTTTTTTTTTTTTACATGGGAAGGGCAACTCTTTGAGGTTTCAGGTTTACTATAGCAAGGTTTTTGGTACTAAGTTCTCCAGTTTTTGTGAGTCAAGCAACTCTACCATCTCTGGGTGAACATTACGATGTTTGAACCCATCCATTAATGCCTATGACTAAGACTAAGTTATGCATCTGTAAGTTACATTATCAGTTCTTGTTCATGGCTATACCTTTGAGTTCTTGCTATCTTATCCTGGGAGGTTTCCTTTATTTCTCTTGCACTTGACCATCTGCTTAGGCTAGCATGTGTTTTGTTTCATACTGTTAACACTGTGTTGTGCTATTCTGCTACTGGGAAGAGTCCCTTTATTCAAAGGTATAGACAATTAATCTATTGGTATGTAAGGAAACACTTCTAAAATTAGTGCGTTAAGACAGTAATCACTTACCATTGCTTACAGGTCTAAGAATGAGGGAATAGGGGCTTGGGAGAGATAGTCTCAGCATCTGCCTGGTAAGTGTGAGGACCCAGGTTCAATTCCTAGTACTGCATGCTACTGGCCCTGGAACCCCAGGCAGAGCCATGCAGGCCACTGAAAATGGGTGTGATGGTGCATACCTGAAATCCCAGCTTGGGGGATGCAGAGACAGGAGAATGACTGTGAGTCCAGGCTGCACAGTAAGACCCTGTACCAAACAAATTAATAAATAAATAAGAATGAGAGAGCAACTCCACTTCCCTGAAGCTTCTGTGGTGCAGTCTGTCATGGGTCTATGGCAGTCTGACTGTTGCTAAGCACGCAAGCTCTGCAGATGCACATGCGTTCAGCTGATGGGCCATCTGCACGCTGCTTGAGCTCAGCTGCCCTAACTCCCATGGATGTCTACCAGTTACTTAGTGACTGGTTCAACATCGAGGGGGATGAGATTTATGTTTCTCATCTACCAGCCAGCAGGCCCACACCCATACACCCAGCAGTAGCAAGATTCCAGGAGTAAGAATAGAAATTGCAAGCTGCACAGACTCCTGAGGCCAACTTAGAACAGGGCCAGGACCACTTTTGTGTCATTGTGGTGGCCCAAGTAAGTCACAACCCAGCCCAGATATAAGAAGGCAGAGATAGCACTTTGCAATCGGAAGTGCTGGTGAATAACATTGTGAAGAGTTGAGCACAGA
This sequence comes from Ctenomys sociabilis, assembly GCA_004027165.1. Classification (NCBI taxonomy): domain Eukaryota; kingdom Metazoa; phylum Chordata; class Mammalia; order Rodentia; family Ctenomyidae; genus Ctenomys; species Ctenomys sociabilis. The sequence goes on along the minus strand of PVKA01040040.1, from coordinate 2,338 downwards.
GAACAGAACGGGGTAGCTATTATTTCAAATACATGTGTGGGGAAACTAATTTTTTAATACATGATGATTTGACGTTGTATAATACTCTTCATTCTAGCAGATCAATCCTAAATGGAGTACGCCCTTCATTCTGGAAGACCGCAGCTTTACACTGAGTTAGAACATACCAAAATAGACCAACAAAAGTAATTGAAGAAACCAGGGGGCCGGGGAGATGGCTCAGTGGAATAAGCACTTCCCTGGCAAGCGTAAGGGCCTGAGTTCAATCCCCAGTTCTGGCAAAAAAAAAAAAAAAAAAAAGCAACCAGTGCAAGCACTGTTGGGAAAGTGTAAAAGACTAATAGTTACTTTAAAAAACCAGTCTGACATTTTATATGGCAGGACATTTTCCACATACTGCCATTACTCTGCTTTCTGTAACGTGCAAGGTATGTAGGATAAATATTCTCCCCACCTTGTAGAGAAGCTCTGGAGCTCAGAAACTTGTTCCAGATCATCCAAGAAGTAAATGGCAGAACTAGCATTTAAGTCCTGGTCTCTGGTCTGTAATCTGGAGCGCTTTCTATTTTGCTGCCTGTGGGTCAGGAAGGCTGATCTATGTATAGATATGTCTGTTTTATACAACGGACAAATTCTTGAAAATTTCATGACAATCATAGCCCTCATTTAAACACTATAATAGATGTTTTCTAAAAGTAAATAATCACCCTCCATATGGCCAGCAGTGACTCTCAACTGTGTTTGAATGCTGTAGATAGAAACTCAGTGGGGAAAAAATGAACTAAACTCGCAGTAGTGTACATGAACTCAGAGCCAGCTTGGGATAGCAGGGAGCTGGGGGCTCCTGCCTGGGGGCCCTTGAAGCCTTCTTCACAGTGGTACTGCCTGCCTCTTGGGAGAAGGCACATTGGCCCTGCTTTGAGGGTAGCTCTCAAATCAGCTTCTGTTCAGTAGCGTGGTTCACTGGTCGGGCTCACTTAATGAAAAGTGATGGGAAGCTGTGGAAGGCGAGCTACCACACTTACCAGCGAAAAAATATAGTGCTTTGGGGGTTTCTAATGGCTTTTCAGAGACAAGATGTTTGCCAAGCTATACCAGCATCAGCACGCCAAAGGGTGTGTTCTGTGTCCAACAGAAAACCTGAAGTTAATATCATTTTATGACTTTTCCTAGGCAGGAGGGAGGCTGTTTTGGATTGACCACCAGTCAGATGAGGGGTTTGGTGTCAGTTACCTTGCCATTATTATTATTATTATTATTATTTTAAAATTTTCATTAACCCCACCCTCCCTAATTTTTAGTTTTATGTATTTGGCCCAGGGTCTCACTATGCAACTTGGACTCATGGTGATCCTCCCCAGCCTCCCCAGTGCTGGGATTACAGGCATCACCACTACACCTGGTCTCCGTGGCTGACTCAGCATGCCTGGGGCAGAGCTGGCACTGCCCTTGCTGCCACGGATCAAACCCTGGTGTTTACGCTTGCCTAAGTAGGAACTTAGTCCACTGAGCTATCTCGCTGGCCCAAAAGACCCTGCCCATTTTTAAGGGGACTAAGGTTTAGCAAGTTTTTCAGGCTTGTTCCCAGGAAGCTGAGCTTTAAAACCCATGTTCTTGCTGACTTCACCAGGCCTGTGAGGGAGAATGCATCAGAATCAAAAGCTCAGGTCGTTACTGGGAAAGTATGTGAAGAGCTTAAATTAGGAGCTGTACTCCCTTAAAATAATTAAAGAGAAATTGTTTGTGGTAAAGGGATTGTTTTTATCTTGTGACACTTTAAATCACTTTGTCTGGACTTCCTGTGTCAGAGAGAGCAGTCTTCAAGAAGAATAAATGTTCTTGTGCTGGGTGGATCTTCGTCCTCTCTGACAGACTTTCTTAGTCCCTGGAGAAGGCTGAATCCTGGCACCCGGGATGAACCTCAGCAGACGTCAGTCTGGTGCTTCGTTTTGTGAGCAAGAGCCTCCGAGCTGACTCCCAAGAGCTGCTGCGTGACTCACTGAGCTTCTAATTATAGTTTCTCCTGGCTTCTCAGATAATGTGCTTGTCTCCGTGGTTTCCAGGGACAGATTAGATCGGTCCTAAATGGTGTGTGTCTTGAGTGCTCAGCCAGCTGGTGTTGTGCTTTATGGGGACAGAGAAGGGACTGACATGCAACCGAGTGTCTGAGTGGTGGGTCTGACTGCTTTCAAAGCAACTTCACAGGCCTCTTGGCAGGGGCTCTTTGATTTAGAGATCTGGGAGAGTTGAGCAGCCTTGCTTTAGGCTTTGATCCACAGCGTACAAGTCCTACAAGCTTTGGCAGTGTGAGGACATTAATGCTCTTCCTGAGGTATAT